>OY720449.1:925000-992500 GCA_963082715.1 Harpalus rubripes
TTAAAATTAATTTTAAGGTTAAGGGGTAATTATAATAGTTTTAGTAAAAACACGTGTTAGTTACAATCTCTTTCCGTTGATCGTACCTTATTAAATTAAAGAAAATCTACTGACAACTTTTTGGGTTAAGTAATAACGTACTTATACCAAAATAATTCATTAATAGAAAATCATGCATTAATATGGGTTATTAATAACTTATAAGTAGGTTTTTAATGAGCTTTTTCGGGATTTTTCAGACAAAAAAATGGTTTTTACCTCCCACTACTCTTGGTAAGGGAGGTATAGGGATCATGCTAAAAATCGCATATCGAGATTTTGGTAAATGACCACGTTTAAGATCCCTAGAATCCAATATTAATATTTTCACGATTATGTTTGTGTGTATGTGTATGTATCATTCAGAAAATTTTGAAACCTTCTATTTCGAACTTTTTTTTGTAACGGAAAGAGCCCATTAGATTTTGGTGAAAATCATATAGCCGGAACTTTACTAAAAGCTCAAAACAGTTTTTCTTCGAAAAATACCTTTAAATGTCATTTTTTCGAGATAAATGTTATTATAAAAATTAAAGATTATTAAATTTTGTATAGATTTTCTATAAATTTTATTGATGAATTTATAAAATTATCGATAATTTAAATCCCAGAGCAGTTATTCAAATGTACGTAATTCACAGATAAATGTCACTATCAAAGAACTAACTTTTTTTAAAAAAAGTAAATAGAACAATAGAAAAGGTTTCCAGCATAAGTAATATGTAGGAATGTATTCAGATTAATAAAAATTAACGCTTCACAACAATGTTTAAGCTAATCCTCATTTTTGAATTAGTGCATTCTATTCTATCCCGGTATTTAAAATTTAATCTTCATTTTATTATAGCTCCGATGGGTCAATGGTTATGTTGTTATGTCGTGAGTGTTTCGGGGCTCTGGATTCGAATCCCACTAAGGCGTGTGTGTATGTGAACCCACTCTGTTGAGAAGTTTAAAAAAATGGTAGTTACTGGGATTAGATTAGACTATATTTTAAAAAATAAACTGTGAAAATTAGCATAAAATTCGCTAATCCAAAAATAAGGATTAACTTAATCATGTTTGTGACTCGGGCTGTAAATTGCGGGAGGTATGGTGTTTTTTTTTCAGGCTGAGTAAAATCACTACCCTGTTTGTGTAATAAATAATTAACTTATAACTCTTATTGAATTAGAAACTGGGTCGGCAGAACCATATATCCGTCACGAAGAAAAAACTTAAAGAGAACAAAGTCATGCATATATCATAATATATTATCATGATAATCTTTAAAATTTAAGAAATTAATAAAAAATTGAACAAAGAATAATACTTTCTCAATCTAACATTTTGTTTTTTACTAATTTTGTTAAGAGTAGAACAATTCTTCCCAGCATTTTATAATCTAATTATCATCGAGTTAATTTAATCTAAAATTAATGCAGCAAAAGTGATCCAATCAATATGCTCGCGTTTGAAAAGGTCAGAGTGATATGGAATTAAGTGCTCAAGTATCACTAGGCTCATCTCCACTAGATTGAAGACATGGCTTCACAAGGTACCGCAGCACAACAGAAGCTCCATCTCCGTGAAGCCAATATCACTTCCACTCGTACGAAAAACGTAATTTAGTCAGATCGGACGACGGGAGGACGGACGACCCTAGTTAGAGTTACCCGGAGCACCCCGGAGCACCCCGGAGCTCTTTCAGCCAACACCACTACCTGGGCACATTATGATACGGACTGTGAGGCGATGAGGCGAAGGCGACCCTGCCTATCTACCTATCTCTATATGGTGATTGTTTTCTGCACCAGAGACACCGAAACGGTCACAAGATTGGGTTTCCCTTCGTTGGGAACTTTGCAGATATTTGCTAAAAGAAAATGAGGTCGGATTCAGTTCAGTGGCTACTAAAAGTTTTTTATTATCATTTAAATATGTACAATAGTATAAAATGAGATCTAATACAAATGCAGAAATTGTTCTCAATACGTTGTTTTAAGAAATGCCAAATTTTATTATTTAATAATAATAAATAATGGAAATAATTTTTTTCGACCGTAAATGTAGATTGAAATAAAAACCAATTTCTTGGGTTTAATTTAATTTTTCTTTTACATCGACGTTTCGGTTTTTTGGTATTAAATCTTATTCATGACTCAAAGAAAATACATGAGAAATACAAATTATTATAGTTCTATTATAGAATTATAATGATTAATTAATTTTAAAAATGAAAAATAATGTATAAAGTTCGCATCTTAACGTCAACACCCTGCAGCCCGTGTTAACAACATAAAATAAAAAATCTGATGTAGCTAACACAATACCTCCCGCCATTTAATTTTTATTAATTCAAATAGACATACTTACAAATTTACTTAAGTCCCATTCCATATAACTATGTTTCTATTTACTATTATTAAGTTGAAATGATTAGTTCGTTGACAGTGACATTTATCTGTCAGTTACATACATATTTGAATAACTGCTTAACCAAGAGGTTTTGTTTGTTTAAAACGTAGACTCCGGGATTTAAATTATACATAATTTTATAAATTTATCTATAATATATATATATATATATATATATATATATATATATATATATATATATATATATATATATATATATAGAAAGTATTAATGCAAACCTGTAGGAAATTTAATAATCTTTAATTTTTATAATGACATAAATCCCGAAAACATAACATTTAAAGGTATTTTTCGGAGAAAACCTATTTTGACTTCAAATAAAGTGCCGTATCCGGTTATCTGATTTAAACTAAAATCTAATGCTTTCTTTCCACACTTTCTGAATGATAGTGTGAATGTTAAAATTGGATTCTAAGGACCTGAAAACGTGGTCATTTATCAAAATCTCCATATGCAGTTTTTAGCACAATTCCCAAACCTCCCTTACCAAGGGTAGCGGGAGGTAAAAATGAGCTCCATCATAAACCAAAACGCGTCTCATTTATGGGGTCTCGTAGCCGCATCTGGTCGCGAATCTGGGGAATCGGGTTTCATCCCGACCGACGCCAAATATTTTTGAATTTTAAACACAAAATTGACCCCTGTGGTGCACTCTACACGCCAGCAATGAGTGTCCGTGAGGTGACGCCTGGTAAACGTTCGCACGGTACAAATATGTCATCATCATTAGCGATATCTGCGTACAAAGCAGACTGACACATCCAGCAATGGGTAATATGCCGTGATGATATATTTATTTATTTATTCAAAAATTGTCGGTACTTTTTGATTAAAATTTCTAAAGTCCAGCTTAAAATACGCTAAAAATAAACAATATGAAAAAATCAAAGTGTGATAAATATATCTATTCTTCCGTTTAAAATTGTTTTTGTAGAATTTATTTTAAATTGTTGACCAATAAAATTTTCTATTTACAACGTATTTTCCATTTCAATCTCATAAGAGATTTTACACATAAAGTTTAAAGTTGTTCTTTAGATCATAATGTTCTTTGTTGAACTAAGTTAAACCGAATAACGAAAATTATTTGAAAGTAATAAAACTTGTACAATGCTGACAATCGAGCATCATACAATACTACATTGTAATTTATAACAACTGAAGCAATGGAAAACAAATATGTCGTACATATGCCAACACTATATATTTTCATTCGAGAAGCCAGAGAACTTGTGTTGTTAATTTTGCAGCTAATTGCTGTAGAACGTCGGTTGTACCATGTTACAGATCATGTACTCATGCGCTTCGTGGCTCGTGTGATATCGAAACGATCTAATTAAAACGATAAATGGCAACAGTGTGAATGTGCCACACATTAAACATGTGAAATGTTTTGTTGTACGGTTTTTTGCCCTGGAAAAATATTCCGAATATTTTCGGAATTATAGCGATATTTTTTGCGGAGGACTGTGAAAATAATTTCGGGCGACAGATTAAATTTTTTTGTAGGCATGCAGTTTTTTCAGACACTAATTATGTTTATCCCTTTATATGTTGCGTATGTGAGGCTTTTGTAAATGATTTCACCAAGAATTATATTTTCTCGACAAAAAATATCTCGTTTCATATATACTTCACAGTTTTCGAGCCTTAATTAAATTTTATATAACACAGTTATATAAAAAATAATAAAACATACTGTATCTCATAATTGTCCAAGATAAAAAAAGGTTTTAATATATTTATTGTGAAGAATTGTGATACATCCTTTCTCCAATAAAACGAAAGAAATTAAAATTTCATTTTATTGAATGGTATTTATAAGAAATATCTTGCTAACAAAGAGAGTGGTTCGTGTATCAAAAATAAAAAATCTGATGTGGCCAGCACATTACCTTCCGTCGGTGCTCCTTGCTTCCGTCAATTATATGACGTATTTACGAAAATTCTACCGGCGAACTGTTACCAGTAAACAGCTTTTTATCAGATTATAGCTACCGGAATCGATATTTTAAGAGCGCAACTGATAAACAGGGTAGATCCATAACCTATGAAAAAATCTGAGAATTTAAAACAGGTTAGAAATTTGACGTAGTTAACAAACTGAGCAGAGCCCTACTTTGAATACATTTCCACTTTTACCGCGCGCGCTTCGCTTTGCATCACTACCTTTTTTTGAGAATAGATTCTTCATGAATCCGGTAGATGGATCTGGTAGATATTGAACAATTTTCGAACATGGTAACATTTTACCACTCATGCTTTCGAGCACAGTCGGTAGATGCGATATCTACCGGTAGAATTTTCGTAAATGCGAATGTATTTTCTATAAAATCCATACAGAAAATTCCCTGCAAAAGATTCTAAATTTCTTGTATGTACATTACCTTTCGACAGTTGTATGTATTTTATACTCATTACATACAGATAATTTCGAGCAAAATGATCCTAACACAAATATACTACGAATATGTCAATTGCACTTGACACTGACATCTTTCAATCAGAATTTTCTTAATATAGTATCTGTTTCTAGCATAGCTGGCTAATTTATGAAGTTTAATTTCTTTATAATTTTATAACTCTATATCCATTTAATATGAAGTATAAAATGCAGTCAAATCGAATAGAGAATACAATGTTCTTTAATATTTATAATAACATTAAATGTGAAAAAATGATATTTAACATTGTTTTTTCAAGAAAAACTGTTAAAATCTTCAAATGAGAGCATTTCCGGTTGACCAATTATAACCAAAATCTAATCAGCTCTTCATATGGATGCAACGAAGAGGAATACGAAAGAATTATAATTTTTGGAATTGTAGTATTAAAGTTATCGCAGACGAAAATTTTGTTACATACACACACACGGACACACATACATACACACACACACACACATACAGACATCATCGCAAAAATAGTAAAATCGTATTCTAGGGACCTTAAAACGTGCTTATTCATTAAAAACTCATCACCGAATTTTTTGACTAAAGACAATACCTTCCTTACCTAAAGGTGACGGAAGGTAAAAAGAATTGGGGATCCGAAAAGTGCTTAAATTTCGGTGTTGCATTACAAACGAATACGTACCGCTTACGTTTGTATGTAAACAAAATGATAAAAACGAGATTAATAAAACGGTTTTGCTTTCCAAAAAAAATCTTCAAACTGACTACAGGTAGGTACTCAACTTGGGAACAAAATACATGCAAAAAAGGATGTTCTATACAGCATCATATTTTATAGAATTGTCAATTTTAATAAATTAAAAATCTAATGTGGCCAGCACCAAAACTCCCGCTATTTAATTTTTATTAATTTAAATATACATACTTACATATTTAGTTATTGCGGAAACTGTATCAAGATCCATTCCATATAAATATGGTTGTATTTACTATTTTCTTTTTAAAATGTAACTATTATTAATTTGAAATGATTAGTTCTTTTACAGTGGCATTTATCTATGTTACATACATTTGACATATGAACTTTGTAACCAAGGAGTTTTGCTTGTTTAAAGCGTTGGCTCCGGGATTAAAATTATAGTTAATTTTAGTAATTTATCCATAAAATATATACAAATAGTATTTATGCAAATCTGTAGAAAATTTAATAATCTTTTATATAATAATACATATCTTGAAAAAATAATGTTTCAAGGCATTTTTCGCTTCAAGTAAATTACCATTTCCGCTTATCTGATATACACCAAAATCGAATGGCCTCTTCCCATATATCTAATGGCCTGTTCACATATTAGAATAAGGTTTCAATTTTTTTTTAATGATAGTATTTGAGTTAGAGTGGAGAATACACATACACACACGCACGCACACACACACACACACACACACACACACACACACACACACACACACACACACACACACACACACACACACACAAACATCATTGTGAAAATGTTAAAATTGAATTCTGGGGACCTTAAAACATGGTCATTTACCAAAATCTCGATAGGCGATTTTTAGCACGATCCCTATACCTCCCTTACTAAGGGTAGCCGGAGGTAAAAAAGGGATATAATTTCGTTTAAACTTAATTCTCCAGACACAAGGTATTTTCAAAAAGCGTATAATAATAACAAGTAACATACTACATATTTTAAATACTGAAAGTAAATCCTTTATTATAATAGTTTATTGAAGAAAAAGTTACTGAAGGCAACCTATTTTAGCACGAGTTTCAAAGTCGAACACGAGCGTGCAGCGGCGAGTGAACGAACGAATGAGTGCTTTAATAGCCTTCTTTATCGAATGTTTTATACGAGTACTATTTTCTCTGTTTCGGCTTTTATTTGTTATTATTATTTCTTTATAAAAATATTTGACAATATCTATTAAGAGAATTTTTTGGTAAAATGTCAGGTTGGTGACAGTGATTTGTCTTTTTTATTCTATCAGTTATCTAGATATTTTGTGCTTTTATCGTCATACCAATTCCAAATTTCAAATATCATCAAAAATCGTTTATGAATGAAACTCATTCTCATGCAAATAAGAGTGCTAGAATATGACATTCTAATTCTTAAACAAAGAAATAAATTAACACGTTATTATTATTTCCTATAAATTGTTTCGTTAGATTTATGTTTCTAAAAACTTATTTGTACATAATTGGTTTTGAAAACGAACAGTAATTCTTTTTAAAAAGTAATAATTAAGGAGTTGAAGAGTACAAAAACTTGGAAAAGTATAAAAAGAAATAAACAAAACATATTAAACTTTACATTATTTGCAAATTCATTTTTGATATAGCAAAACGATCAATACACCTCGTCCATTAACTTTATCTGCGAAACTTTTAACAAGCCATTACAAAACCAAACAACTTGAATAGTAAATACTAACAGCCATTCGGAAAGAAGAAAATTCCAAACCAGGTCATGCTCCGTTAAAAACCGCTCTTATATTACATTCGAAAGAGCTAAAGAGGATGCAAGATGCTAAAACCGACAACGCCTCAATAACTCTCTATAGCAAAGGTCGAGATTTCGTCCCACGTCGTTTAAGAAAATTGGATGAATTCGACAAAAGTCCCAAAGTACACACACGAAAATTTGATCAAACCAAACCTTATGTGAAATAATTTCACATCATGGGGACAGTTACTATTCTTCCACTCCTTTTCTTGAAATATCATTTTATAACGTTATTATAAGAAACCCACGGAATGACAGCTGGAGTTATGATAATTTATCATTGTCACTTACTCTTATTCTTTCTTTGTCATTTCTTATAACATTCTTAAAATAATCGTGAAAATATTATTCTTATTTTTACTGTTGCCATTTTTATAGAGATCAGACTTACAGTTTTACTAAGAATAGTTAGTTAGAATTTTAATATATTTTTTTAAATATTCTGCGACGTAGGTATAGACATGATTTAGTTCTCAAACTGTGCAATTCGCTAATAATTGCTGTTCATTTAATTGATTTTTGTCAGGATTTATAGTAGTTATTTGTATATCAAGGCCGCGAAATCACTCTTTAGCGTACCGAGAGAAAAGGGGCGCTAAAGGATTTCGCGAACAAGGTGTACACAATATTTTTTGTGCAACCGTAAAAAATATGTAATTACAAATTTTATTAATTTTAAACAGTTTCAATGTAAATAGAAAGTTAGCTTTCAAGGTGGCTATGGGATTAACATTTGATAAACAAAACCATGCAATTCTCAAGTGTTAAAGTGGTTGTTTACCTAATTTCGCGGCCGTTACCATAACAACGGTCGCGAAATTAAATTTCGCGGCCTGTATTGCGGCTGCGAAATGCTTATTTCGAGTCCGGTTGCACAAAAAAAATATAAATAATAATAAAATAATTCTTGCCAGCAATAACTGAAAATATGCCTGGATAATAAACAGTTTAATAAAATAATTAATAAGAAACTACTGATCATAATTATAGTCCAAATTTTGATTACCACTGGTAGCCTATGTCATTCAACATTTCTTTTACTTTCGCACCCACGCATGGAGTATGAGTCTGACGTTGGATAATAAATTTAAATAAGTGTTATTTGGTTTACTTCCGTTGTTTTTTGTTGTTATTTTCTGCATTCGTGTACTTGAAAATAGATTCCGTATTTTAAAAAAGCGACAGCAGAAGGCTTGAAAATTGAGATAATTTGGAATAGAATAAATGTGTGACGTACGTAATCTTGAGTTCTTCCATCGTCAAATACAAAATACAAAACGCATTAAATGACAAATAAATAATAAAATAAGGGATTGATAAAAACGAACCTAATGTTCACCATAAGAAGAGACGGTGAAAAAATTGTGAAAAAATGTAGATTGGATTGTACAATAATGGAACGTAAAACAGTAAGTGACTTTAAACACAAATTGTTGAACCCCCATTTCTGGCTCTGCGTATTTACATTTACAGCATTCGAAGTGGTACCAGTTCAAACGTGGGCAAGTCATGCCAGTTGATACGAGTAGCTGAATCACAAGTTGCAACAATGGGAAACAATGTAACACATAAAATATCGAAAAAATGATACTACACAAAATAAATAGTTATGCAACTATAATACTACATTAAGCTGATGACTCCAATTACAAATTATATTACACAACAATAAACACATGAGAAACAACAACAGAAGATATTTATCAGACAGATACAAGCATAAAAAGATACACAAATGGAAATTACAACAATACACGAAGAATAGATAGAGTAAAAGTAATAATTCAACAAGGTAAGATGATAGACAAGTACGAATTCCCTAGAATAAGAATATGGAACAAAAATGTCATGGCGAAAATTCAAACCGTAACAACTTATAGGTCGATTCTGTTTACATCTGTAAATCTTACAGATCTGTAAATTTGGAAATAATGAACAAAATCGCAACGAAACCTGCCACTCTTATGCACAATTTTATATTAATCAACAAAAATAGATGCGATTTTGTCTGGTTTTTACAGATTTACAGTTCTGTAAGACATACAGATGTGAATAGAATCGACCCATTAATCTAAAACAACTGTACTGAATGCGAATTGACAAAATAGGATGTAACAATATGAATATTGAAGTAATTTAATCATATTTTTAAGAAGTAAAATGACATGAGTTCCATGCACTCATAATAAATATACAGCAATATTAATATTGTATAGTAAATATTCAAATATAAATTTTATAAGTATGTATTTATTCTTTAAAAATTTAAATGGCCGGTTTTCTGTGCCGGTCTGTGTATGTTGGTTGAACCAATGGGCTACTTGCGTGCCATTTTTTTTATTTAATATTTTTGAAGAGACGATAAAAACTTGCTGCCCATATTTTTTCTTTTGGCAAAATTTTCATTAATTGGGCAGAAAAAAATTAATGAAATTTTAATATTTAAATAACCCCTATGTATGACGAAGAATTACGCTGAACCAATGAATGGCCGTAAAGCAATAACATCGGTACGTCCAAAGCAACGGCATGTGCGGGTAATTTAAACATGACAGATTAATATTTTTGTTTGTCATTTTAATCTTGTACGAGTATAAGCTAAGTTAAAATCCTTTAAAATCCTGCTTAACAAATCTAAATACGTAATAAAAGTAACAGAAACCACGCAAATTGTAAATAATAAAGAAGAGAGACAGTGACAGAAAAATTAACTAATGTCAAAATCAAATTAAAACTCGCACTTGCTCGCCATCTACAGGTTACATTTTTAAATATCCATCCCTTTCTCCAGTTCAAAATAATGACGTCAAAGAAAATCATCTTTCTTAATTTATAATAAATAATTTTTTTTAAATAAAATTTTATATTTTTACATTTGTTTTCAACATTACTTTAGGTATTTAGTGATAGATATTAGATTTTCAGTACCACGCAAGTAGCCTATTCAACTTTTTAAAACTATCATACTCGTCAATCATGTCGATTTCTCATTTATTTTATTTCCCATCCAATACATTCCCTTTACCCCACCTGTCCCGATTCCAGTTCCAAATTAATAGTGAATCATGTCGTGTGGAGTGAGAAGTGAATACGCCAACCGGCAGCAGGATCCCGACACCAGATCCTGATCCTGAGTCCTGGCGCTGTGCTGTGACGTCACCGTGACGCCGTGACGTCATGATCGATGAGCGGCCGCCCAACTCGTTCGTGATTTCACGCAATGCGATCGCAGAGGCAAGATGAGAAAGGCCTGGAATTCAACGGTATTGGGACGAGATTTCACGATGTTCAAGTACAATGCTGATAAAAGAAAAGAATAGGAATTGTAATTTGGATAGACTGAGAATGTTGCTAGGCTGTGAAAAACGGATGTTTCTCAAAATTTGGAATCAAAATTATTTATGTGTATAATGAATAAATATCTCGGTGTTTATTTCTTTTCATATTTTAAATTTTTAATGGAATTCAAGTTACGTAATTCCATATTCCGTTAAATTTTCATTTTATATTCAAATTTGTGAAAATATTTTACCTATTTGTACAATTGAATATTCTGCTTCATATTCTGGGATAGTTTAATTCTTTAATTTTATTATTAAATTTCTAGAAATATTCTAAATTATTCGCTCCATTTCAAATTATGATCTAGGTTTATTATTTGTTGTGTATCTGCAATAATAACCGAGATAAAGGGTGTATTCACTTTTTTGTAAAAAATATCAAATATCTCGAAAAAGAAAAGAGATATCGACTTGTGATTTTAAAATCTTAAATCTACACCCTTCAAACTAATTAAATACAAATTTTCAGAATTTTTAATTTTTTAAAAATTTCGACCCTTTTGTAAACCACACCATCCTCATACCTAAAAATGGGTGTGCGGTACACCTTCAACGACCTCACCAGTAAATTCCTCGTACCAAAAAACATAAGTATACCAATTTTCATCAAAATATTCCAACGGATACATTAATTATTAAGCATTCTTTAAAATCGTCAACAACTGAAAAAATCCCAAGGGGTACACCTTAGATTTTTTGCGATTTTTGGCCATTTTCAGACTTTTCCTTCTGGAGATTGTAATAGTTGTTCAAAAATTATGAAAATTGGTATGCTTATGTAATTTTGCTCGTAGAATCTAATGGTGATATCGCCAGCGGTGTATAATTGACCATTTTTGGGATATGACCCAAAAATGGGCATTTTTGAACAAAGTTTTGAGGACGAATATCTCGGACACGAAAAGAGATATCGACCTGTGGTTTTAAAATCTTAAATCTACACCCCTCAAACTACTTAAATACAAATTATCAGAATTTTTAATTTTTTAAAAATTTCGACCCTTTTTTAAACTACACCACCTTCATACCCAAAAATGGGTGTGCGTTACACTTTTATCGACCCCACCAGTAAATTCCTCGTACCAAAAAACATAAGTTTACCAATTTTCATCAAAATATTTCAACGGATACATTAATTATTAAACATTCTTTAAAATCGTCAAAAACTGAAAAAATCGCAAGGGGTACACCTTAGATTTTTTGCGATTTTTGGCCATTTTTAGACTTTTTCTTCTGGAGATTGTAATAGTTGTTGAAAAATTATGAAAATTGATATGCTTGTGTAATTTTGCTCGTAGAATCTAATGGTGATATCGCCAACGGTGTATAATTGACCATTTTTGGGATATGACCCAAAAATGGGCATTTTTAAACAAAGTTTTGAGGGCGAATATCTCGGACACGAAAAGAGATATCGATCTGTGGTTTTAAAATCTTAAATCTACGCCCTTCAAAATATTTAAATACAAATTTTCAGTATTTTTAATTTTTAAAAAATTTCGACCCTTTTTTAAAACACACCACCCTCATACTCAAAAATCTGATGTGGCAAACACTGTACTGTGTACAATTTAAAACGTAAGTGTTAATGAAAAAGTAAATAGTCATCCCTAAATTTCCAAACATAACTGACATATTTGAAAAACAAGGTATTTATCAACATTCAATTTACTCTCCATATTTTATTTAAACCGGGAAAAATCGCCGAATATCACTGCGTTAAATCCGGCATTGAAAATTTAATTTAGCTGGGAATGAAATCTCAACTTGAACGCCCCGTATATCAAGAGAGCAAAGGGTGAACGGAACGTAGCGTGGTGCACGGCGAAGTGATTTATTCACGTAATCCAACCGATATACTGCTCTTTAGATTGTGATTGATCGATGACGTGTGCCGGAGATTGATTGGGATGAATTGAAGCCAGATATAGGATGTTTCTAGTTAAATTGCCATGGGGTTGAGTTGAAGGATTTCGTGTGGTTTCTATTATTTATTGAGACAATGCAAGCGCCAATCACGCGAGAAACCATATACGTTTTTCCAAAGATACTCGAACAGTAATTAATTGCTACCCAATTAGCAAATGGACTGTCAGATCATACCGAGAGAATCATGAAATATTTCTCAGGATTTATTCCATTCTCTGACAGATTGAAATTACTTATATTCATTTTGAATGAGAGATTCAATTAATGTACTTCATTATTTGTGAAATATAATCCAATATCAATTGTGATGGAATATTGTAGTCTTCAGCATATCAAATTAAAGCATAGACTATTTATAGCAATTTTAAAATATAAAAAGTTCCTTGAAAAAGATTCTATTTCTTGTACAAAATCTTCCGGCTGTTATATGTATTTTATACAATTTTTATACAGAAAATTTCTAGCAAAAGATCCTATATTTCCAGTAAAATTATAAGACAAACATACTTATGTCAATTTTCTTAATATAGTAGCTGTTTCCATAGCTAACTAATTTATGAAATTTAATTTCTTTATAATTTTTTAACTCTATATCCATTTAATATTAAGTATAAAATGCAGTCAAAACGTGTAGAGAATAAAATATTCTTTAATATTTATAATAACATTAAATGTGGTAAAATTATATTTGATATAGTTTTTTCTAGAAAAACTGTTAAAATCTTCAAATGAGGATACTTCCGGTTGACCATTTGTAACCAAAATCTAATTAGCTCTTTATATGCATGTAACGAAGAAGAATACGAAAAAGATATAATTTTTGAAATTGCAGTAATTAGAGTTATGTTACACACACATACAGACATCATCATAAAAATAATAAAATCGTATTCTAGGGTCCCTAAAACGTGCTTATTGAATAAAAACTCATCATCGAATTTTTTGACCAGACAATACCTTCCTTACCTAAAGGTGAGGGAAGATAGAAATATAAGGTGTTTGACAGTTAACTCGATGTTCATTTGCCTTTAAATAAATTATACGAGGGTCACGCTAGAATTATTGAGACTAAGAAAAAAAAAATATTGTAATTCATGAATGTTTTGAAAGCATTTAGCATTCCAAAAGAAAATTGGTTGGGAGCTTTTAAGAAATGAAAGGAACGAAGGTTTAACTGTATTATTATTATTTAAGAGTACGTATTACTTTCAACATCCTTAAAATAAAATTCTAAAAAATATTAACCATGAGTTTTATTTTCAATAATTTTAGCATGATTCTCAAATTGTCCAGAAATGCGTAATTTCCAGTCAAGTTTATAAGCACATATTGACTGTTAGTATGAACAACTGATTATTGGAGAAAAATAATATTTGCGAATAATTAATTGTTCTTTAATTATTATTATTTGATGTATTATCTTTTAAATAAACGATTAACAGAAAAAAACAATACTAGTCAACTGCTTGCTAATCACCCTTCATCACTTGTTTAGTCTAACGGTCATAGTTTCATTTCGACAAAACACCTTCACAAAAAAAATTTCGCACCCTTTAAGCCAATAAGAAGTATTTTTACAAGTGAGTTTTGATAAGTTTTGACGTTTTAGAAACATATTGTTTATATACCTGTCAAAGTGTGTATATTTTCATTGTTATCAGTTTTTATTAAAAACGAGTCGATTCGGACAGGAATCTATTTAAAACGTTGAAAAAGCAAACTTAAATATAACACCTCAAAACACAATGAAAATTAGAAGATTTTTGTCAAGAAAAAAAATATATAAATGATTACCTGATTTTATTTTGGAAATAGTCATCCGAATACCATTCGTGGTTAAATTTTATCCTGGAAAAATTTTCCGATTGCTTTACTCGAGCCTGTTGCCAATTTATCTCGTGACATTTATCAAAAATCACTCGTTTGACAACTCGTGATTTTTTTGTCAATGCCACTCAATAAATTGCTAGGCAACCAGCTCTCGTAACAATCTGAAAATTTTTCCAGCAAAAATTTATAACTTATGATATTATATATGATAATCTGTGCGGTGGTGCACTCTCCCCGCCAGCAATGAGTGCCCGTGAAGTGACGCCTAGTAAACATCCGCACGGTACGAATATGTCATCTTTACCGATAGCCGTACAAAGCAAATTGGTACACCCAGTAATGGATAATATGCAGTGATGATATATTTATATGTATTTAATTATCTGTAGGTACTGTTGAGGGTGTTTACTCAGCGTCATCTCGCGTGCTCTCATACCTATCGTGGAGAATATAAAATATTGTTTTCTCTTTCGTTATTTAAAAATTAAAATTAATTTTCAAATTTGATCGGTACCCGGGTTTAGAATTTAAACTGAAAATTTTAGATCTTTTATATATTCTACACTTTGTAATATTCAGTATATCAGTGCACAATAAAATGAAATATCTCCTAGACGATATTGTACATAGTAAACCGCATTTTACAATAAGAACAGCAACGTCAAAGCATATATACAAATATACTCGTAGATGTTTCCGTCGCCTGTCACAACGATTTTATGAACCGGGATCTCTATTCGTCATTGTAAGCTCCTATATCGCGAAGAATTCTAATATATTGTAGTGGATGCGAGACGTCTATAAGGACTATCCGGACGTCTGTGTAAATGGGTATGAGGAGCACTGCGACTACCCGTCTCGTACTTCTCAATTTCGCGACGTGGGTGTCAAACACATAGGCGGAGAGGGAGGTGGTTTCTAACCCCAGAAGCTCCAGGGACATAGTATGCTCTAATTATAACACATGCCATTAGGGATGAAGTGACGTTAAATGTCGCATATATAGTAATTGACAGAAATAGCGAAATTACGCTGGGAACATCGGGGAGCGAGAATTTTTTTTGTTTTAATAAAGGACGTAGGTACCAATGATGAGGTGATTTTAATGTTTCATAAATTATTATATTTTATGTGAAAAAATCTGATGTGGCCAGCACAGTACCTTCCGTCAGTTCTATGTATTTTGTACAAATTTCATACGGAAAGTTCCTTGCTAAATTAAAAATTCTATTTCTTGTACATTACCTTCCGGCAGTTGCATGTATTTTATGCAAATTTCATACAGAAAATTATTATTTTGTGACGTTTTCTATATACAGTGTAATGTATCTGCAGAAATAAAAGATTTATTATTATTATTATTTCTTGTACATTATCTTAAAGCAGTTGTATGTATTTTATACAAATTCCATACAGAAAGCATAAGATCCTATACCTATTTCCAGTAAAATTATAAGACAAACACACTATGTCAATTTCACTTGACACTGACATCTTTCAAACAAAATTTTCTTAATATACTCGTAGTAGCTGTTTCCACAGCTATGGCTACTTTATGAAATTTAATTTCTTTATAATTTTTTAACTATCCATTTAATATTAGGTATAAAATGCAATCAAATCGTATAGAAAATAAAATATTCTTTAATATTTATAATAACATTAAATGTGAAAAAATGATATTTAACATAGTTTTTTCAAGAAAAACTGTTAAAATCTTCAAATGAGGGTTCTTCCGGTTGTCCAATTCTAACCAAAATCTAATCAGCTTTTCGCATGGATGTAACGAAGAGAAATACGTAAGAATTATAATTTTTAGAATTGTAGTATGGAAGTTATCGTAGACGAAAATTTTGTTACACACACACACACACACACACACACACACACACACACACACACACACACACACACACACACACACACACACACACACACACACACACACACACACACACACACACACACACACACACACACACACACACACACACACACACACACACACACACACACACACACACACACACACACACACACACACACACACACACACACACACACACACACACACACACACACACACACACACACACACACACACACACACACACACACACACACACACACACACACACACACACACACACACACACACACACACACACACACACACACACACACACACACACGGACACACATACATACACACACACACATACAGACATCATCGTAAAAATAGTAAAATCGTATTGTATTTATGAGTCAAAGCAATAAAGTTACAAATACTTTTCATTTCTCGGTTCTTGCAGTTGTAATATCGATCTCGCCTCGAATTTTAAACTGTAATCTCGCTCTCGTTTTCGTTTCGCATAATGCAACGAGTCGAGACGAGATGAGAGAGTACTCTCGCTCGTCGTGCATCACTGCTCACTGCCTAAAACGTGCTTATTCATCAAAAACTCACCACCGAATTTTTTGACCAAAGACAATACCTTCCTTACCTAAAGGTGACGAAAGGTAAAAAGTAACTAACTACCAGAATCAACTATCTAAAGAGAGATTGGAAACTCAACACTTTTGCATCGTCATAAAGTTCGCCATCTATCAACTAGCTAAATCACGATAACTTGACCTTTAAAATGTTATTCGTAAAGGTAAAGGTAAAATAATTAACACTTGGCTAAGTTTCACAAACTAGGATTTATTATCTTTATCGCGATTTCGGCTTTTACGCTATCTTCACAAGACAGAAATGTACAAGGGAATTACATGACTATATATACAGACACAGCTATAAGCTTATGAACTATTATTGTTGGTCTTCGAAATACCATCCTAAGGGATCAATAAAAATTCCCGTTCGATAATATTTCAAAAATTTCCGAGTGGAGAACATCTGTTTGGTCATTCATCAGTTTTTCATTATGTTTAATGGATTTGTCTATTTCAAATGCTTCCAAGAAATTTAATTTCGAACCTTTCTTTTGTAAGTATAAAATTTTCAAGTTTTTATTGAACAATTATGATTACTTTCACTAAGATGTGTGGCTAGATTAGAATCTGATAGAAATCGGTTGGAAAACGTAAACACAAAAATATTATATGATGAGTGACTAAAGTGACATTGGTAAAAGTGTTAACTGTCTGACGGCCATAGGAAGGGTGATCGCGAGCAAAATCTGATGTGGCCAGCACATTATCTTCCGTCAGTTCTATGTATTTAGTACAAATTTCATACAGAAAGTTCCTTGCAAAAGATTCAATTTCTTGTACATTACCTTCCGGCAGTTGTATGTATTTTATACAAATTCCATACAGAAAATTTGTAGCAAAAGATCCTATATTTCCAGTAAAATTATAAGACAAACACACTTATGTCAATTGCACTAGACGCTGACATCTATCAATCAGAATTTTCTTAATATAGTAGCTGTTTCCATAGCTGTCTACCTTATGAAATTTAATTTCATTATAATTTTTTAACTCTATATTCATTTAATATTAAGTATAAATGTAGTCAAATCGTAGTGAGAATAAAATATCCTTTAATATTTATAATAACATTAAATGTGAAAAACTGATATTTAACATTCTTTTTTCAAGAAAAACTGTTAAAATCTTCAAATGAGGGTACTTCCAGTTGACTAATTGTAACCAAAGTCTAATCAGCTCTTCATATGGATGTAACGAAGATGAATACGAAAGAATTATAATTTTTGAAATTGTAGTATTACTTTATGTACATTTATTTAAATAGTTTCTGTTCTGTTCTGCTCTTTTCATATTTATGTACATTAATTTAAATAGTTTCTGTTTCAAATTTTAACTGAATATTAAGGAGGCTATATACTTTCATATCCAGTAAAAAAATTGGGGTGACAAGCCGTAGGGCAAGAGTAGTACATTATTTTTCGTCTTTATGTACATTAATTTAAATAGTTTCTGTTCTGTTCTGCTATTTTTCATTTTTATGTACATTAATTTAAATAGTTTCTGTTTCAAATTTTAACTGAATATTAATGAAAGAGTTATCGCAGACCACACACAAACATACACACACAACACACGCTCACACACACTCATACACCCATACACACATACACACATGCACACACACACACTCATACACCCATACACACATACACACATGCACACATACATACACACACACCCACACCCACACCCACACCCACACCCACACCCACACCCACACCCACACCCACACCCACACCCATAATAATTGATTTGTAGTTCTGTGATTGGTCTAGAAGAGTTAAATTTGAATCCATAATTAATAGAAAAATTGAAAGAATGGGAATATATTGTTACAGGGGTAGAAAAAAGTATTATATCAAATCTAATGCAAGTTTTGTACTTTAGGTTAGGTTAATGTTGTTATATGTAAAGAAATGTACCAAGCAGATTCTAAAACATCGATAAGACAAGACGGTTTGATAATCTGGTCATGTTTATCAAAGGACTAGGCGTTTTTAAAAAGACGGATATTATAATCTGATTACGATATACACATATTTGTATAGATTTTAATCTGTATTACTAAAGTTTGTAAAAATATCTCAGAAAGATACCTATTAAATTCATATCACACAGTTACACCCTCCCAATGATATAATGAAATGAATAAATAATGCAATTTATAAATATTATCATTTTACATTATTTATAATAATTATGACATGACAGTTGAAATGTACTATATTTAAACGGCTTTGTTCCACATAAAATGTTATTATGGATTTATATGCAGTAAATATGTATAATTAAATAAATTTAATATATGAATGTGGATAAAATCATTTGTATTACGGATTATTTTTGTAAAGTAACATAATTACTCAATTTAAATTAAATGTTTCGTTATGAAAATTTCGTTAAATATAATAAAATTACAATATGTGCGTGATTATTATAATAATTTTGATCAATGCGTGTCAAAATATATTTGCAATTCAAATATTTTGAAATGTATCATTATTTAAATTTGAGATAATCGTAAATAAATACATCGTTTATTTATTTGGAAGTATTTTACGGTAATCTGTTTATGGGAATTTTTCTATTAAACTGTAAATTGGGTGTGCATTTTCGTGTTTAATCATTTACCACAATGTGTGAGCTCTATTAACACTTTTGGAAAGCATGGGGAGATATTTTTATGTTATTTCCATAATAATAAATTTTAGTTGTATTGTTTATATACGGGCGTCATATACAGGATGAATCTTTGAAATGATTGTCTTCGATATCTCCCTTGTTTTAGAAATACATCATAAATTTATTAACGGAATTTATTCATCTACTCCAGGAGCATAACCTAAAATTATTTTCACTTATACACATAGCTTTGAAAGAGAATACTCGGTAGTGTTGAAGAGTATTGGTAAAGTATACGAGGACAGTAACGGCAAGTGGAAGAAGATACTCGGCAGTAGTGGTGAAGAATTGTGGCATACGGACAGTCGGTGATACTGAAACTGTGGAAGTTAGACTGTTAGTTACATAAATAGACAGATAGTGAGGTGAAAAGTGTGACTTCTGTCCGAGCAGTTGAATATACAGACGTTGTTGAGTCAGTTGAGTATATAGACACTGTGGAGATCGGTAGGCGGACAGTTGAACTTGATATAAATGAACAGTGACATAAATAGTCAAAATAAAAAATTAGTAATATCGTGGAAATAAATAGTAGTATTAATTGTTTAAATAAATAAATAAATAGTGTGTGTTATCTAGTTAATAGATTACATTATGCATTTAATCAATTCGTGCATTCCACAAGGAATTACTCCTGATATCTGGAAAATGGCAGTAATTAAACCTATAGCTAAAAAAATAATTGTATTGTGTTCAATGATCTACCAACTTTCTCAAAGATTCTTGAAAAAATATGCTATGAACAAATAATAAATTATCTATTGATTTTTAAAATTCTACCTCAAAACCAGTCTAGATGATATATTAAATAACATTGAAAAATCCAAACTGGCAGTATTAATTCAATAAGATTTTTCAAGAGCCTTCGATACGGTTAGTCATAATATGTTGCTTGCCAAATTAAAACATTACAACTTTGCTCCTACTGCAATTCAATGGTGCAAGAATTATTTTCACAATTGGCATTTCATGGTTAGTATGACATCGAATACAGAAACAATAGTTTCTTCTACTTTTCCACTCAGTCATGGTGTGCCTCAAGGAACAATCTTAGGTCCTCTTTTCTTCCTCATTTTTATTGCAGACATGCCACTTTTAATGAATTTCTGTTCACTGCACGCAGATTCTTGCATCAGTCAATCCTGTTGACATAGATGAACAATTTGCTATTATTAATATTGAGATACAACAAATAGGTTCTTGGATTAAGAACTATGGTTTGAAAATTAATACTACTAAATATTCGCTTCAGGTTTTTGAACATACAGGCAGTATATTACCTGATATTATATTGGATAACACTGTACTCGAACGTAAATACGTTACAACAGTTCTAGGGCTGGATGTTGATGAAGACCTGAAGTTTAGAGAACATCTTATTAAGAAGCTCATGTCTGCTAGATTGATTCTGTTGCATTTATATCAATTTCAAGATCTTAATACTGAGATCAAATTAAAATTAATAAATTCTTTAGTTCTATCAACGTTTGATTACTGCGCTTGTACTTACATACCTAATCTAACTTTAACAGATAAAAATAGAATAACTCTTTACGTTTTGCTTATGGTATTCGTAAATACGATCATATATCACAACACCGGACTGCAGCAAATATGAAATCTATTGATGAACGACTAAAAATTAATTATCTTTGTTTAGTACACAATGTAAGGTTAACTAGAACTCCTAATTATCTCTTTGACAAGTTAATACCTAGAGAATACAATTACGCTCTCATAAATTAAGAATTTGTATATTGTTCCTTTCTTTCGAAAGTCAAAATCTATAGCTTCATTTTCCTATCTCGCGCCTTCTTTGTATATTATTATGCGTTATAAGCGACGGTAAAAAATTGGGTAGCTGAGTTTCAATGAGGCTGTACAAGCATCCAAAACAATAAAAAATAATCTTTATTTTCCCTTAAATATACATACAATTTAGTTTTGTACATATTTTATTTCATTTGCACATCCTTTATTTTTCATGCCACTACATCTGCTTGTGTGAATCCCACTGAAACAATTTCACCTAAATGTAGTACAGTGCATGTGCATGTAGTGCATAAATTATTTACCCTATAAATTCTGTTAAGACCTGCTGATGTCTTAATGCAATTTGCTTGGAAAGTAACTTTAGCACCAAGTGAAAATACTTGACTTCACAGTCTTCGGAGAAGTTTGCCTTATTATTAATGCATCCCTAACATCTTCTTTTGTCAAACCAAGGATAATACAACCTAACCTCGTTTTCCTGCACGTACAACTATCGGGAAAAGATGGCGAGCTTGTATGTATAACATGCAACATAGTGAAGGCATGGCAAACCGGGATCTGTATGAGAACGTGACGGACTTGCAGTACATGGGAGATTTTATAAAGACCTTCGCTGAGAGGTTATTTGTATTTTGAAGTTCATAAATAACGCAACGTATAAATAAAGACCAGGGCCTCTATTCTCGAATCTCAACGTATACGTTTGCGGCGTTCGAAACGTATGAAGTGAGATTTTAGTATTCTCCATTGTCCGTTTCATAACGTATATCGCACGTTTGCAAAAATAGTGTCGTAAGTAATAGTGACGTTGTTTTAAGAAAATGGCGTTTGAAGTTTTACCACATGTTTATTGTGCCCCTAAATGCTTATTTGTACATTTAAATCATTTAATTTTATATATTGTACAAAATTATTATCGATGATTGGTTTACAAATAAGTTAATTGTATTTATTTGGAAATTGAGTATTTTTGTGAGATACGACAATGTTACTGCAAACTGCATTTAATATTTTAAATATATGACACTGTTACTGTAAAATATTTTCGGGATACAATAAATAAAGGTATTATTTCGAAATATTCGTAGTCAGTGTTTTAATATGATTTATTACATAAAATAATTATTGCAAAAAATAATTATCACATTACAATATTTCGAAAAATTATTACATATAATATTGGGAAAAATAAAAAAGACACAACGCTTATTAAACATTTTTTTTCTTCCAAAATTATGTTTTCTTTTCCTTTCCATGTTCAACAGTTGTTGTTCTTAGTTGCTTTCTTCTATTTTATCAGTGGCAGGTTCCTTTGACTGTTCGGCTCTTTGTTCATTCGAATTCTGTACAGGCTCAGTGTAATTTTTATATTAATTTGTTTCCGTATTTACTCCAGACAAATTGTATTATAATTTTTGATATTTTTTTGGTATGTAATTTTTTGAGCATAGTTCTAGAAGACCAGTTAATTTCTTTTGGTCAATTTTTCTTGGTTCTTTGTAGATAGGAATTTGTTCAAGGGGATTTTTGGATGGCACTTTCTTACACTGTACTCTCTTAAATTTTTCATCGCCATAGCATTGTTAGATTCTTCGAACTGAAATTTTAAATTTTGTATGAAAAATAATAGGTTATATTGCATCAATCGATGATAATTTAGCGTATGATTTACTGTTAATAATAACAAAATCATTTTAAACTTACCATGACTTCACTTGGTAGTGTTTTACACAATCTACTAATTTCTGACCTCTGGAACCATTCATTTTTAATAACTTATTAACAATAGAACGAAACTGTTACTATAAAAAAAACTGTCATACTGTCGTATGACATACCGTATTATCTGAAATTTGGCATGAACATTGTCAGAAGTTACTTGTTACATTCTTCTTGCAAACCCACGGCTCTCCTCACTAGACATGTTTATAGTAACATAGACGCATCTCAACTTGTGACGACGTTCATGCTAAATGTAGTTAGGAAGACAATTTACATTTTTTCGCAATAAGGTTTTAACTCACTTATGACTGTAAGCATGCAAATTTATAATAGTGTTATTATTATAAATTTTTCTATAATTTATTATTATTAACTTACGACAGTATTCCTGTAAAACTTAAGTAATTATCTTCACCATGAACAGAGTCATAATTACGAATTTATAGAAAACTGTACATTCTACAGTTTAGGACGCTGTTGCAGTAAAAAGTTAAGGGTTTTCTACATAAAAATCATGTATTAACTGAAAACCAATTTTTTTAGATTTATGACACTGTTCTTGCAAACGTGCGATATGTTTCTAAACGTACAACTTTCATAGGTTTGACAACAAGCGGGGTCTGACCATTCGTTCAATGAATTTTCCATACGTTAACATCTAAGTGCAATAGTGTTATACATAAAAACATTATACTATGGGGAAAAATTTTATTATAAAATTATTTAGTGATGAATTCTGTTATTATTTTTTAAGGCACGTATATTTTGAAAAATATAAATTATAAATTGTTAATATAATATAATATGTATAATATAATATATGTATAATAGAAATATGATAAAAGTATTCAACCCGACTGTAATTTATGATTCCTCAGGAAAAAAATAATGTTTAACCCTCGTTTCCATTAGAGCTTTTTATAAGTAAAAGTAAAAGAAATATCCTGCCAAACGGATATTATTCAGGCATTCTTAATTGAAATAATAACTGTGAACTTGTTTATTACAACAAATAAGATTTTGATTACAGTTAAAAATATTGATTACAAGAATGAATCCAATAAAGCAAATTGTACGTTTAAGATTAATTATTTGTAGTTATAGAAAAAATTAAAATTCATGAAATGATCCTTTTTCGAGGCTCCTTCGGAGGCTGTGGTAACAAAAGAAAATATATATTGTAAAAAGTACATAGTATCTTAAATATTTTCCTTATATGTTATATTTTTTTTTGCATGTAAGTGCCTTTTACCCATAGAGCTTATCGTAACAAGTCTAAAATCAAACAGTAAATATATTTCATATGTTTATATATAGATCTTCTTCCAGCTTTTTCGGTTTTTCTTGGTACAGGGATAACATTTAACATTATTATTAACTCTCAAAATTCGATTGCTTTTTTGTGTGTAAAAGTAGAATCAAATTTTCTACCTTAATTATTCTTTTTTGCTCTTTAGAGAAAAGAAATACTTTATTTCGGCATTTTTTCCATGTTCAAATAAAATGTCATCATGTTAAATTTTGCCATTTAATCAAACGCATGGAACGTAGAACTGTCCTTTGGAAAGCCAATCGTATTCGAATGTAAATCAAGCGAAGAAAACGTATACCATTGGAGAATAAATTTTTTGAAACCTATACGTTTGGACACTATACGTTAGTGAACGCATACGAATGCGAACGAATGATTTGTAGAATTGAGCTCCTGGGGCCCGATTCTTGAAATATTTCGCATACGTAAGTGGGAGAGATGCGCATGCGAACTGCATATTGGTATTCTTGAAACGAAATCGTCTGGTCGTAGGCGAATATTCCGTGCGCAATTACATCGCATGGGTATGAATAACTGAAAGTATCATTCGCACACGAAACTGTGTCTTATGATCTTATAATGACGCCAATTATAAACCTAGAATCTCCATACACTTGAGTATCGTTATAATATTCTACAATAATGTGTGCTCGTGCATTCACAGAACGATGCAATGGATTGTTAGAAAGGAATTTTAGGTGCCTCTTAAAGAGCTTTGTCTTCCAAATCTGAAATGGTTAGCAAAATTAGAGTATTATTATTACATAACACTTGCATATTAATATTGCCATATTATGGACGTACATACTGTAAACTAAGAAAAACAATACCTACTATATCAAATATATTATGTATATATAATAAATTTTGAATATTAAAATTACAACACTTATAAATTATGACAGCGTCGTTGACAGCTACCGCTGACAGCTTTGGTTCACAGGTTGACAGTGAAAGTTAAAAAACAATTATATGATGAAGCATTCACGTGGTACAAATGTTTCGTTTAGATTGGCTGCTACAAACTACGTTCGCTTGCTTTCGAGAATCGTATGCGTAGGCTTCTGCCGAGTTTCGTTTGGTATTCAAGAATACCACTCATACGTACAGTACTGTTCGTGCACGAAACTAACCACACGAATTTTGTCGCGTGCGGAAAATTACGCATGATTTCAAGAATCGGGCCCCAGGCACAGAATACAGAATTCTACTTTAGAGTTCTGTATTCTGTGCCCCAGGCAAATGTGCTCTATGAATTTTCTCAACAACTCATACTCAGTTGTTTCAAAATTAAACAACAAAATTTACATAAAGGACCGAAAATAAGTAGAGAAATGCATGTAAGCAAATTCTTACAAACATGCTTCAAGTTAACAAAACACTGATATAACCCCTCTTCTTTAATATAACAATTTTATTAATTTTATGTTTTTGTGACAAAAGCTTGGTTCACCACAAACTGGGAGCCTGGAAATAGTTCCAAAGTATCTCCTGCTAATAAACCTGGAAAGACAAAAGGAGACAAAGACAGTGGATAAAGTATAAAGGGAAGTATTACAAAGAATTTAACGGAAGTCGATGATGAAAGTTCCCCCATTCACGTACGCCACTGATCGGTCGTATACGCGAAGAGTTTCGTGGCAATAAACCGAATATATGGAGACGCAGTTCAAGTTACTCGATAATATAAAGGTTGGTGCTCACACATTTGAAAAAAAAAGTATACGTGCAGAATAGTATACCTATTATTTATCAAGGGAAAGAAATGCTTAATTTTTCCCGACGTGCAGTTACGAAGCACCAAAGGAAAAGTGTAATAGGTAGATTTTAAAATGAGTCTTTTTATAAATATTTGGACATTTTCGCTTATACTTTTCTTAAACATACTTTAATGTAACCTAACGCACAAAATTACGATTACAACATTCAGTATGACAGGTTAGGTATATTTAGAAAAACATTGAAGCCTAGTAATTTTAAAAAAGGCAAAGCCTATTGTAAATAGTGTACGACGCCTCCGACAGTACTATTTTTTCACCACCAGAAATATAAACCCTAATATTTTAGAATTAAAATGTTGTGACAAATTCGTCTCTCACGGTCATAAAAAGCAAAAATCTGACGTGGCCAGCACATTATCTTGCGTCAGTTCTATGTATTTTGTACAAATTTCATACAGAAAGTTCCTTGCAAAAGATTCTATTTCTTTTCGTACATTATCTTTTGGCAGTTGTATGTAATTTATACAAATTCCATACATAAAGTTTCTAGCAAAAGATCCTATATTTCCAGTAAAATTATAACACAAACATACTATAACACCTTTCAATCAAAATTTTCTGAAGGTAAAATTATAAAGATATTAAATATCATAAATTAGCCAGCTCTGCTATAACTTTGGAAACAGCTGTTATATTAATCATTAAGAAATTTCTGATTGAAAGGTGTCAGTGTCAAGTGCAATTGACATGTATGTGTTTCTGTAGGGAATACGTATAAAATACATACAACTCCCGGAAGGTAATGTAGAAATAGAATCTTTTCAAAGAACTTTCTGTATGAAATTTATTGGACAAAATACATAGAACTGACGGTAGGTAATGTGCTGGCTACATCAGATTTTTTTCAAATAAAGAGGGTACAAATGTCATGGCAAACTGATATTACATTAAAGTTTCGTAATTTAAATTAAAAAATCAACGCCGATATCGCTTCAGGATAAACCGGAAGTGGAATTTAGGACATTTTTACATCATAAGATGAATAAACTCGATAAATATGGTATAAGAGGCAATGCTCTTACCTGGATTTCCTCTTACATAGAAAACAGAAAACAATATGTGACCATTCAATCTAAAAATGATATTGTTAAAAATGTAACGTCTGGTTATGTTGACATTAATAGAGGAGTTCCTCAGGGTGGAATACTTTCTCCAACTCTATATAAACTTTATGTAAATGATATTTTATCAGTTGTGGATGATAATGACCATCACCTCACGATATTGTGAATCAAATAAAATGTTTCTACAAAAATTGAAAGATCTATTATATGAGTGCAATTTTTATGACCTGAACGAGTTCTTTAGTAAAAACTTTGCATAGATTTGCACTTTCTCTGTCTCAATTATGTCTCAACTATTTATTTATGTTCGTATTCTAACCTTTCACGTTTTTCCATACATATGTACCTAACTATGTTTATGAAAATAAAAACTATTATTATTATTATTTTAATTATTATTATTATTATTATTATTATTATTATTATTATTATTATTATTATTATTATTATTATTATTATTATTATTTATGTTTGCCCCCAGCATTGTAATTTAGTACATACAAATCTTTTAATAAATTCGGCCCAAACTTGCATTTCTTATATTCCATAGTATTTTTTAAACCAAACACAACAAATAATTCAGAAATATTTCAGCTATTTATGATCTAATTTTACGTTTATTGTTATTTTTCCTGCGAGTAGCTACCGCGAATTTCCAATAAAACAAATTGAAAAAATATCTGTCAAGTATTCTTGGTCGACGCATTCATAACTGACATAAAAACGCCAAATATAAAAATCGAGAAGTCAGAATAAACTATTCGACAGTCATATTTAGTTTCCCCCAACTGTGTTTTATGTTCCTGCTGTCCGATTACCGATCCGCCAGTTCGGTCCAATAGGAATAGTAAAGGTAGATTCACACCAATGGAGAAAGGAGATGTAACTAGATATTTTACCTACGTCAAATTTTTCTGATTTTAATAGTAATTTAAATTATAAATACATATGTGTTAAAAGTGTCACACACACACGCACGCACGCACGCGCAAACGCACGCACGCACGCGCACACGCACACACGCACACACACACACACACACACACACACACACACACACACACACACACACACACAAACACACACAGACATCATCGTAAAAATAGTAAAATCGTATTCTAGGGCCTCTAAAACGTGCTTATTGATCAAAAACTCATTTTGACGCTTACCTACCTTATGTACAGGGCTGGACTGGGAATATGTTTAGTACCGGGAAATCCGGGTGGGGTCGGGCCAGGCCAGTCATTTGATCCGATTTTTTAAAATAATTTTAATCATTATAATATTTTGTTTAATAATTTACTTTTTACCTCCCGTTACCCTTGGTAAGGGAAGTATAGGGATCGTGCTAAAAATCGCATATCGAGATTTTAGTAAGTGACCACGTTTTAAGGCCCTTAGAATCCAATTTTAATATTTTCACGATGATGTCTGTGTGTTTGTGTGAATGGATCCTCCACTCTAACTCAAATACTATCATTCAAAAAATTTTGAAACCTTGTATTGCTACCTTATTCTCTAATATGAAATGAACCATTAGATTTTGGTGTAAATCAGATAACCGGTAATGGCACTTTATTAGAAGCTCAAAATAGATTTTCTTCGAAAAATACCTTTAAATTTTATTTTATCGCAATTTATATTATGAAAATTAAAGATTATTAAATTTTCTATAGGTTTACATTAATACTTGAAAAGAACTAAATATAGATTCCAACATGAATACATATGTAAGTACCTATGTATTTAAATTAATAAAAATTAAATGGCGGGAGGTATTGTACTGGCCACATGAGATTTTTTCTTTCAAAACGTCTATGATTTGCTCATTTTTGATATTCTTTGTGTTGATGACAATGTGAGAATAAATGTGTACATTGAAAATAAATTTTAATATGCTAACGTATGTAATAGTTATTTAGGCAACAAGAGTGTAAACAGAAGCTTTATGCCATGAGGTCAAGTATTTAGTGACGAAGCTTGCCGAGTCACAAAAATTATTGACCGAATATTATCCGTATTTATATTTTTGTCAATTTTTTTATTGATTAAATCAATTATTATATGAAAAGGTGTAGCAAGTATGTTATTATTTATAATTTGATAAAAGTTATTTGGATCTAAATAAAATACATCCTTATATAAATGATCATTTCATGTGTATGATGTCGGTAATACAAAAAATAAGTATGTATTGCGAATTTAACAATTGGATGTCAAAAAGAAAAATAGCTATAAATATTGGCGCACATTCAAGAGTAGTAGGGAATTATTTCAAAATCAAGAATTTATGTTATTTTTGTATCGATTTATTTATTTTTTCAACTTTCAATTTTTATAATTTATTTTTTAAGTTCGTCAGGCCACGAACCCTCACGGGTCACCGGGAAATTCCCGGTATCCCGCCGGGCCAGTCCAGCCCTGCTTATGTAAGCTGTTAGGACAATCACTTTCAAGTTTCTAGTTTGATTTCGGTTGGAATCGAATACGGATTTGAACCATAACTGATCACTGTTACGCGATCGCAAAAAAATATTCAAATTACTTATTTCCATTATTTCAATAACATATGCACTTAAGTAATCCAGGAAAAATATAGATTGTTACGTGAACAGAAATAAACAAAAAGAGTACAGTAAAAGTTTAAAATTGTGTTGAAAAAGTTTCTGAAACATGTTTCATATAGAACGGTTAATATCAAAGATGAAAGGTCTAACAGTACATATTACTCCAACAATATTACTTGTTTTAATTACATGATAAAAATTAAAGTACACTTTAATTATCTTCACACTGCTAAAGTTAGATCTTGCAGACAGTAGATGTATCTAACTACTCCAGATGAATTCCAGGTTAAAATAATTAAAAGTTGTAAAACAGTTCTCGGGTAAAAAATGTCTTTATAATGGCAAAATAAATCTTGTTAGTCAAACAATGAAACTTCTTATAATTTTACAAAACTGGGGGAACTTTTCCAATAGCAAATAATTTTAATTGAACTTACAGACCTCATTAGTGATCGGGGTTAATGAAGTATGTGAATCTTATTGTCACTATTTATAAAATGGATTACTCATTACAACGCAATCAATCATAATTTACAACCGATGGAATTTTGCAATGACGTGTAAAATTAGTTCGGAAATTCTGTTCAAAATAAAAATTGATAATTCTTTCTCTGGTAGCGAATTTTTTATTGAATTTAAATTTAATTCACACGAGCATTCACATGTAAATTTTCAATTTCTACTCATTTTTGGCAATAAATTTCAGTTAGCCGTAATCTGACATTTTATGATTTTTCCAGAATTATCAGGTTCAACAACTTTTCACTTCTAAATGATTAAAATATTAGTATTTGCTTTATGAAAGACAATATTTGGCAGGTAAAATTGAAAATTAAATTAGCTCTTGTAAATAATTTCTTTCTTTGAACAGAACTACGCAAACATTTTCTTTGAAAACAATGGTATGGATAAACAAAAGGAATAATTAGAGATATTATTCATAATGAATTCAACATTTGTATAAATATGATGATAAGTCCAGAGACAGAGAGTCAAATAGGTATAATATGAACAAGATGAAGATAACTGTTTTCCCATGTTAGATGTCAATGCCATGAAGTCTCGAAAATACGCTGTATATACAATTTTTAAACCGAACCACTATGCTTATTTCAAAAACTGTAAGTGCTACGACTTTGGTATAATATGAAACAAAAGTTACCATGATAATGGGTGTCGAAAAAAAATACATAGTTTTTTTATTTCAAATAACTTCTAAACTATGTATTAAATTTTTAAATAAAAATAATACTGTACCTATTAGGTATTTTGTCTCTAATTTGTCCCAAAATATATAATTATTTAATTCGAAGTGCATGCTAGGATTATTTTAGTATTTTACTTTAAATATCAAATTAATTTCAAACTTGTCGAACTCATTACTGTTGTCTTAAAAACTATCAAATTAATTTCGGGTTGATGTAAAATATGTCAAATAATGTGTTTTCGGCATTTAAATCGTGGGTTGCCCGACTTTAAACTTCAGGTACTGCCTGGAATCGAAAACACCCATGCCCCGCGAAGACTTAAAATGGCATACTTTGTGAATATTTTATAATTTTTTATTTAAAAAAAATCTGGTGTGGCCATCACAATACCTCCCGCCATTTACAGCCCGAGTCACAAAAAAGATTAAGTTAATCCTTATTTTTGGATTATCGAATTTTATTCTAATTTTGACAGTTTAATTCTGAAAATATAGTCTAATCTAATCCAAGTAACTACCTTTTTTTTAAACCCCTCAACAGGATTAAATCCCAATTATAGAGTGGGTTCACATTCACACACATCCATGCCTCAGTGGGATTCGAACCCATAGCACCGAGGGCAGTCATGACATGAGGCGTTGCTCTAACCATTGAGCCACCGGAGCTATAATAAAATGAAGATTAAATTTTAAATACTGGGATAGAATAGAATCTAATAACCCAAAAATGAGGATTATCTTACTCTTTTATGTGAATAGTTAATTTTTATTCATCTAAATACATACCTACATATTTACTTATGCTGGGAACTGTATTGAATTCCTTTTCTATTGTTCTATTTACATATTTCTTTTTAAAACGTTACTAATATTATTTTGAAATGATCAGTTCTTTTTATAGTGACATTTATCTGTCAGTTACATACATCTAAATAACTACAATTTATTTGTTTAAAGCGTAGGCTCTAAGATTTTAAATTATAGATAATTTTATAAATTTATCCATAAAATATATAGAAAAAGTATTAATGCAAATCTATAGAAAATTTAATAATCTTTAATTTTTATAATAACATCAATCATTTAGGTAAAGGTATTTTCCTAAGAAAGACTATTTTGAGCTTCTAGTAAAGTGCCATTTCAGGTTAAGCGATTTTCACCAAAATCTAATGGGCTCTTTCCATTAAAGAAAAAGTTCGAAATACAATACATAGTATTTGAGTTAGAGTGGAGGATCCACACATACACACAGACATGATGGTGAAAATGTTAAAATTGGATTCTAGGGACCTTAAAACGTGGTCATTTACTAAAATCTCGATATTCGATTTTTAGCACGATCCCTATACATCCCTTACCAAGGGTAGCGGGAGGTAAAATAAAACAAATAAATAAATGAAAATAAATAAATGAATATATCATCACGGCACCCATTGCTGGGTGTGCCAATCTGCTTTGTACACAGATTTCGGTAATGATGATGATATATTTGTACTGTGCGGGCGTTTACCAGGCGTCACCTCACGGGCACTCATGCTGGCGTGGAGAGTGCACCACAGGGATCAATTTTGTGCCACTTAAAATTTGAAATATTTGGCGTCGGCCAGGAAAAATAATTCAAAATCCCAAATTTTCTTTTTTAAAATCGCCCGATCCCGTGCGCCATCCTATACCTACATTTGATGACATTCGGTTCCTAGTGACCCCATTTTGTATATTCCACGGCACACTTTCTACTTTTTCTATTACACTATTATTCAATAAATTTTTCATATGAATATGCTGTAAATTTCTCTCCTGTAATTTAAAATCTAATCCTTTGAACCGTGCGCGATTCTGAGCATGTAGATAAATGTAGTGTGCAGTGTGCCTATTTACGAAACTAGAGCAGATTACAGAGGAGTAAAGAATTCTACAATGTGCATCCTCTGCAGACATGAGATTTTTCTCATATATTTCTTTTGAGAATATTATATATGATACGTACAATATAATTTAATTCTACCTTTCACAATATTCCATTCAAGAGAATTACAGAAACAAATTGAATTTTATAAATAAATAACAAAATTGAAAACTGTTAATCCTTTATTAATAAACATGTCACGTAGTTGATTGCGTTGTTATATTAGTACAATATTTTTATATCATGCAGAAATTAATATTTTTATAATGAAAATTAACCAACAAAATTAAAGTGTATGTTTTAATTTAAATTAATGTACATGCAATTTAATTTAGCTAAAATTTAAGCTACATGGCAATTTTGCATGTCTGCTAAATTTATATTCTAAAGAAGAAAATTATAATTGCATCATTTAGTTATTAAACAAAAATTAAACAAGATGAAAATATCAGTGTGAAAATTTTCATAAAACTCGTTTCCTTAAACCTGCTATGGACATCATGCAGCGAAAATTATTAATTACGTCACTTTTCATTTAATAACAAAAAATCTGATGTGGCCAGCACATTACCTTTCGTCAGTTATAGGAGGCATTTACGAAAATACTACCGGTGAACTGTTACCGGTAAACAGCTGTTTATCAGGTTATAGCTACCGGAATCGATATTTTAAGAACGCAAGTGGTAAACAAGGTAGATCCATAACCTATAAAAAAATTTGAAAATTTGAAACAGGTTAGAAATTTGATATAGTTAACAAACTTTTAACGCGCGCGCTTCGCTTTGCATCACTACCTTTTTTTGAGATTAGATTCTTCATGAATCCGGTAGAAGGATCTAGTAGATATTGTACAATTTTCGAACACAGTAACTTTTTACCACTCGTGTTTTCGAACACAGTCAGTAGATGCGGTATGTACCGGTAGAATTTTCGTAAATGCGTATGTATTTTCTATAAAATCCATACAAAAAGTTCCTTGCAGAAGATTCTAAATTTCTTGTATATACATTACCTTTCGACAGTTGTATGTATTTTAAACAAATTCTATATAGAAAGTTTCGAGCAAAAATATCCTATATTTCGAGTAAAATTATAACACAAATATACTACGAATATGTCAATTGCACTTGATAGTGATATCTTTCAATCAGAATTTTCTTAATATAGTATCTGTTTCCAGAAGAAGTGGAACATCTTCTATTAGTTCATGTAGTCTGTTTTCCAGAAACTTTCTATAGAAATCAACTGTTAATCGGTCAATTAAAACTTCAATTTCTAGTAATCTAGTATTGAAAATTCCTGCCCAGACATTTATGCTAAATCTTTGCTGAAAACGAGACTGAACAATCGCATGTGGAATTTCAATGCTCCATAAATGGTAATTATGGAAATTGTTTACTCCGTCTCTCGTGAATTGGGCTTCATCAGACCATAACACTTTGGAAATAAAGTCAAGATCATTTAAATTTTGATGGAGAAACCAGCGACAAAATTCTAAACGAGGACCATAGTCTCCGGGTTGCAGTGCTTAAACTCGCTGAAAGTGATAGGGATGTAATTCCTCACGGTTTAATATCCGCCAAACAGTGCTGTGAGACATGTGTAATTGAGCAGCGATGCGTCTTGTGCTGATTTCAGGATTATCGAGAACAGCATCAATTACATTCTCTTCATCTTCAACGTTATTATTAACACCAATGCCATCATTTTGTACACCTCCCCGTTCAGTTGTTGATCCAGTTTCACGTAGACGCTGAAAAATGCGCGTAAATAGGCGATGGGAAGGTTGGCGTCTATTTGGTATTCTCTGGACGCATAACGGGCATTACCATAAATAAAAATCATATATGCGTATTCAGCAGTACTATAACCATCCATTATGAAACAAAAATACAATCAAAAGTACGAAAATTCTTAATTAAGACAATTAATTAATACATAAATTAATTAATACAAATAAGGTATGACTTTTCAATATAACTCTTGTTTTCCGAAAGCACCTTGATTACAAAAATTTAAAAAATTCGTGTTATTTATAGAACTCTTGTATTTTGGTAACTAGAAGGAATAGGACCTATGTTCATATGACATTTTTGGCTCAAAATGACCTCAGGAATAATCTGTTAAAGTTTGTTACACTTGAAACACCCTGTATAAAAATAAATTTTGTCTATCAACTTTTCATTTTATTTGCCTTCAAAAAGTTTCTAGGTCCCACCCTTGTATAAATGTTCAAATTTTAAACGATATTTTTCTTCCATTGGTAAAACACTAGAAATCAGAAAGTTACTTCAGAAAGAAGTAATTTCTTGAAGTGAAATGATATAAGTGTGTAAATAAATTCTAAAATAGCCATCACGAATCAGTGGCCACCAATAATTTCTAATAGTTGAAGATTTCGGAATAAACATAAAGTAAAGAAACTTTGGAAACTACACTCGTATATTCCCAGGAAGTAATAGAACATTTGAACTCTTTCTACGAGTAACTCGAACATTGCGAATAGTAAATGTCCTTTGCACTTGTCATAAATTGTGTAACAACATAGACAACAAATGTTACTAGAAATGCACTTGCTATGCATAGCCTAGCCTGGCCTACACATGCAAAGTGGATTCAACTTTGCATGTATTATTTAAAGTAGAACATTCCAATGATATCCAACTATCTACAGCTTCTTTAATATCCTGAGTGCACTACCGTCCAATTTTATTACGAGTCCTTTACGATTGATTTGAGAATAAGGATGCAATGGATAGAATAATGCAGTGTAATAGACCAGCTGTTTCTAAGGAGAATAATTGAATTTTTATGTATTCTTTACAAATAATTAAATTGTTCATGTTTGACTACATATATATATATATATATATATATATATATATATATATATATATATATATATATATATATATCATAGGCGCCCACAGGGGGGGGGGGTCGAAAGGGTCAACTGACCCCCCTTTCATTTATGGACTATCCATTTTTAAAAATAAAATTATATTTTTTTTTCATTTCAATGTATCATTGTATTTTTTAATAATCATTGGTAATATTTTCATATATTTTAATCAAAAATTTATTACTTTTATTACATTATTTCAGCAGAAGGTCATGATGCTGCAAATTTTGTTGCATATACTTGCAGTAAATTATGTTATGTACTGTTAAATGTGTATTGCAATTATTTTTACATTATATTACATTATCTTCGGTGTTGTATTTTCTTTAATATGCCGTAGTTTATTCTAATCATTTTATGATCACGTTCTTCTCAAAACTTTCACAATTATCGATTTTACTGTTAATATAGAAATAAAGAAATAGAAAAGTAAATAATGAATAGACATTGCATATTTATTTATATTAAAAGTACCTACGGTATGATTAGGGTTTCCGTATTTTGTGAGGAGCGCGATTTAATTAACATTTATTATTATACATTTTATTTTGAGCAGTTCAATAGAATAATTATATTGTTACTCAGTAATATAATATTTTAATTTAATGCAACATTGTATTTCCAGATTGTCTGTTTGTGTAGTTATTGCTTATGCTCGCATCTCGCATCATAAAGCCTAGTAGAAGGGGTAATTCTACGCTATTAGAGCGTACATACGCATTTTCGTCATAAAATATTGATTTTAATTTTTTAAGAATTTGTTAAACTTGCTTCATTGTAAAGAACTCTATATTATCTTACGTTGCATTAAAACACGCTTGACCTTGAAAATTATTAAAAATTCGCCTGCGGCGCATTTTTTTCTTACAACAAAAATATCGACCCACCTTGTAAAAAAGTCTGCGGGCACCCATGATATATATATATATATATATATATATATATATATATATATATATATATATATATATATACTGGATATAAAAGTATATGGCGTCCTTATTATGCACTTAAAATTTGAAACAGAAACTATTTAAATTAATGTACATAAAGATGAAAAATATCAGAACAGTACAAAAACTATTTAAATTAATGAACATTAAGATGAAAAATAATGCACTACTCTTGCCCTACGGCTTGTCACCCCAATTTTTTTACTGGATATAAATGTATATGGCCTCCTTAATATGCAGTTAAAATTTGAAACAGAAACTATTTAAATTAATGTACATAAAGATGAAAAATAATGCACTACTCTTGCCCTACGGCTTGTCACCCCAATTTTTTTACTGGATATAAATGTATATGGCCTCCTTAATATGTAGTTAAAATTTGAAACAGAAACTATTTAAATTAATGTACATAAAGATGAAAATATCAGAACAGAACAGAAACTATTTAAATTAATGAACATAAAGATAAAAAATAATGCACTACTCTTGCCCTACGGCTTGTTACCCAATTTTTTTTACTGGTTTTAAAAGTATGTGTCCTCCTTAATATCTAAAAGACTAGCACATATGAACAGACAAGGTAGAGGCATTATTTTTAAAAGTATGAAATGAGGTTTACAATGACCTCTTCAAGTAACGCCCATAATAATTCTTATTACTTGTTTTTGTGCCTTAAAGACTCTGTTTGCATGAGAAGAGTTACCCAAAAATAACATAACATAATAAGTAAGTAAGTACGTCATTTTTAGAATTTATATATTTAGATAATTTTTTAACTGTCTTAAAACGAAAGTAATTCTTGAAATAGGTAATAATTCATCAACTTGTTTGACCCAAGTTAAACTATCGTCAATATTAGGTCCTAGAACTTTAATAGATTTCCCTTCACTCCAAGTCGAGTGCGAAGATATTATTAAAGATTTTGTTTTATCACTATTTAATTTTAGATAGATTCGAATAAACCAGGACTCCGCTAATTTGCTACTTAATTCGGATAAGTTTTGTAGTAACTTTAAATTCTTACTCGATGCTACTAGTGTAGTATCATCTGCAAACAAAATAGTTTCTATAGGATTCATGTTCATTGGAAAATCATTTATATATATATATATATATATATATATATATATATATATATATATATATATATATACCGTGTGGCGCTCGAAATCCGTTACATAGACATTTAACACGGGAAAACAGTTTTTCTTAGAGCGTTGCTCCCCATATTATTTTAGAAATAAATTCTTCAAATAAAAGTTGTAGAACATAAATTCTGCATTTGAATCAATAAGCAAAATTAATTTTGCATGTTTTGTAGCAGCAGAAATTAGGTATGAAAATGTCGAAAATCTACTCAAAAGTAGTGATAGCCATGGAATTAACAAAAAGCTTAACAAACAAACGTGTGTTTATCTGTCATAAAAATTTATTTACAATTTAATTTTTTAATAAAATTATCAGAACGTAAAATTCTGAAGCAGAATAATAATTTAATTCTTCTATACTGTTCAAATACTCATTTTTCTGGACAAAAAATCACAATATTTGACATTTAAATCAACACATTTGTTTATCTTCTTTCTTTTAATTCCATGGCTAGCACTATTAAACTGAAATTTTTAAAAAAATTATATTCATATTCTGAAGTTACGAAACATACGAAATGCATTTTGTTTACTGATTTACATGCAGAATTTTATATTCTACAACTTTTATTTGAAGATTTTCTTTCTAAAATAATTTAGGGATCAACGCGCTAGCAAAAACGGTTTTCCCATGTTAAATGCCTATGTAACGGATTTCGAGCGCCACCCGGTATATATATATATATATATATTGGCACACCCAGCAATGGGTAATAAGCCGTGATGATATATTTATTTATTTATTTATTTATTTATATATATATATATATATATATATATATATATATATATATATATATATATATATATATATATATATATATATATAGGGCTTCTCATTATTATTGCCAGTTTTACTAAAAAAAAAACTATTTTAAATCTTAATGTACATACCTAGTAATATATTTAAAATTAAATGTACCTACATTAACTAGATCCACAGGTATGAAAAAAAAGTAATTAGTTACTACTCGAGTCACTACTTTATATTCATTTCGCATTTTAATTTTAAATATTAGACTGTAAAACTCAGACTATATTAAAATTTACATACCTCCGCACAAATTCTGCATTTTGTTAAGTATTTGGAACTCAGCACTTACCTGTAACAAAAAGAGAGAATATATACATACCTTTAATATAAAATTTAAATTGAAAATATAATATTAACATATCATTATACGTTTACTCATGAAAGATTTCAATTTTACAGTTGCAATATATACATATGTAAATAGAAACCGATTACATTTCTATAATTGAAAACTGCATATGTACGTGTTGTAAGGTTGTTTTATGAATTCACAAATTAAAACTCACTATAAATGTCAACAAAATTTAATTAATTAATCAAAAGTTTCTAACAACATGAAATGTCACTCGAAACCAAATGTTTATGTAACAATTCATTAATTAAAAACTAACACTATAAAAATATTAAAAATCTGGTGTGGCCAACACAATACCTCCCGCCATTTACAGCCCGAGTCACAAAAAATATTAAGTTAATCCTTATTTTTGGACTCTAATTTGGCAGTTTATTTCTTAAAATATAGTCTAATCTAATCCAAGTAACTACCTTTTTTTTAAACCCCTCAACAGGATTATTAAATCCCAATTACAGAGTGGGTTCACATTCACACACATCCATGCCTTAGTGGGATTCGAACCCAGAGCCCCGAAGGCACTCATGACATGAGGCGTTGCTCTAACTATTGAGCCACCGGAGCTATAATAAAATGAAGATTAAATTTTAAATACCGGGATATAAAAAATGAGGATTAGCTTAAATATTTTTGTGAATCGTTTATTTCTATTAATCTGTATTGAATTCCTTTTCTATTGTTCTATTTACTTTTTTCTTTGTTAAAACGTTACTAACATTATTTTGTAATGATTAGTTCATTGATAGTGATATTTATCTGTCAGTTACATACATTTGAATAACTGCGTTTTGTTTGTTTAAAGCGTAGGCTCTGGGATTTAAATTATAGATAATTTTATAAATTTATCCATAAAATATATAGAAAAAGTATTAATGCACATCTATAGAAAATTTAATAATCTTTAATTTCTATAATAACATTATCTCGAAAATGTATTTTTCGAAGAAAAACTATTTTGAGCTTCTAGTAAAGTGCCATTTCCGATTATCCGATTTTCACCAAAATCTAATGGGTTCTTTCCATTACAGTAAAATCTGATGTGGCCAGCACATAACCTCTCGCCAGATATTTTACCTGGTTGTACGCATAAAACGAAAAATATTTTTAAATACAAATACATATATTCATGTCTCACTACAAAATAATTTTCACATATATTTGCAAAATCTATGAGATATTTTAATATAAATTATGTACAATACGTATATTTTCTTTATATTCAGTATTCTGAAATTTTCTTTTTCTACTTTCCTTTTCTTTTTCATTATATTCATTTTTTCACAAATTCCTTTTGTATTCTTTTTTATTCTTTATTCTTTTGCGTTGTTGACTTTTTTTTATTTTCTTAATCTTCATAATGATGTACAAATATGTTTGACATTGGCATACAAATATTTTTGACAGTGACATTTATGTGTCAATTACAAACATTTGAATTTCTTGTCTTGAAGTAGTTTGATCTGAGATTTTTTACATCAAATTGTTTTATATGCATTTCTTTATCTCTAAAGAAGATATAATACTGAATTTATATTTATCGAATAAAGAATTTAACGTTCTTTAATATAAGTATCTAATCTACATACATTTTCGATAAATAATATTTAGATGATTTTTTTCTTGTAACTACTACTTCCGATTGTCCAATTGTTACGAAAACTTAATCAACTTTTTTCCATTCTTGTTAGATTATATATAGATACGTAGTTAAAAATGTCTTAAGTCTTATAGTATTTGAAAAATCGTGAATCCAACATCCACACATCCACACACACACACATCCACACACACATCCACACACACACACACACACACACACACACACACACACACACACACACACACACACACACATCCACACACACATACGGACATCATCGTAAAAATGTTATAATCGGATTCTAGTGACCTTAAAACGTTCTTATTCACTAAAATCTGGATATGCGAATTTTAGCATGAATACAATACCTCTCTTAGCGAGAGGTAAAAAGTTCGAAATACAAGGTTTCAAAATTTTCTGAATGATAGTATTTGAGTTAGAGTGGAGGATCCACACACACAAAGACATCATCGTGAAAATGTTAAAATTGGATTCTAGGGACCTTAAAACGTGGTAATTTACCAAAATCTCGATATGCGATTTCTAGCACGATCCCTATACCTCCCTTACCAAGGGTGGCGGGAGGTAAAAAAACATATTGAAATTATTGCGGTACAGAGACATTTTTGTATCATTACATGTATATGTAATCATATTTTATGTAAAATTAAAACATAGGGTAATTTATTACATTTCTGGAAGAAAAAGTAGGCATTCCAAGTTGGACATATTTCAAATGAATGACTCCCACAAAAAAGACAAAAATTATTACGAAATTTCCGTGCTCATTTATTATCTCATATTCCATGCAGTGTTTTATCTGTTGGGTATAACAGTGAAAGTTTTAAATTTGGTGACACAGGAGACCTCTACATAACCGAGATGAAATGAAAACATTACCGGTATTCCCAAAAAAGACATAGGTAACTTTTATGAATAATAAATATCTGTATGAATTACAACCTAAACTTTCATAACATATGCGAAATGTTAGGGGGAAAATATGACCGTGTGATTCTTTCAGTTCGGGAGACATATTCGACCTGCAAATCTGTAAAATATTTACACTGTTGTGTTTATTAAAAATTGATTCTTCGTATCGTGCTCTCAAAACAAGTTAAGGTTTTGTTGTCTTTTATAGTGCTCTGAATAAAATATATACCCATCAGGTAAATTTGTTTCCGCTGAATAAAATAAATAAAGCACCTGAGAAATCTAAAGTTGTTTTGTTATTTATTTTTCATTCAGTTTGGACGGATATATATTTTCTGCATTCAGATGTATTTTCACTGCTGGAGTTTTCAAATAAAGATCATCAGAAGCCATCCATAATTTTTGACAGGTTTCAGAACAAACACATTTTGGAAGAGGAAAAATGAATTATTTATTATTTTGCTTACTATTTTTACTATTCTATTGGACATACAAAAGTGTATTGAAAAGTATGCAGGCAAACATAGAGGGGCAGCACTAGTACAATAGGCTACTTGCGTACCATTTTTTACCTCCCGCTACCCTTGGTAAAGGAGGTATAGGGATCGTGCTAAAAATCGCATATAGAGATTTTGGTAAATGGCCACGTTTTAAGGTCCCTAGAATCCAATTTTAACATTTTCACGATCATGTCTGTGTGTATGTGTATGTGTGTGTGAGTGTGTGTGTGTATGTGTGTGCGTGTGTGTGTGTGTGTATGTGTGTGTGTGTGTGTGTGTGTGTGTGTGTGTGTGTGAGTGTGTGTGTATGTGTCGATCCTCCAGTCAAACTCAAATACTATCATTCAGAAAATTTTGAAACCTTGTATTTCGAACTTTTTCTGTAATGGAAAGAGCCCATTAGATTTTTGTGTAAATTGAATAACCGAAAATGGCCGTTTACTGGAAGATCAAAATAGTTTTTCTTCGAAAAATACCTTTAAATGTTATTTTTTCGAGATTAATGTTATTATAAAAATTAAAGATTATTAAATTTTCTATAGATTTGCACTTTTTCTATTTATTTTATGGATAAATTAATAAAATTATCTATAATTTAAATCCCGGACTCTACGCTTTAAACAAACAAAACTCCTTGGTTGCGCAGTTATTCAAATGTATGTAACTGACGGATAAATGTCACTGTCAAAGAACTAATCATTTCAAAATAATAATAGTAACGTTTTAAAAAGAAAAAAGTAAATAGAACAATAGGAAAGAAAATCAATATAGTTTACAGTCCAAATTAGTAAATTTAAATGTGTAATACCATTAAACGTTGATAATTACATAATCCGTTTAAAAGGAATTGAATCAAAGGAAATTGTCAGTAACGTTTCGAGTTCGTTTGTAAGTTTTGTCCATTTATCTCGAGATTTTTTCATTAAGTAAATCTGACTTAGAGATCAATGTAACTTGTAATCAAGAAAAAAATTGGCGTGCAAAGAAATTTCAGACCTCTTTCTAACATAAATTGTGCTATTAAACGACTAGTAGAAACTGGATCAATTTTCAGAAAACATAGGACAGTTAATGAATCAATCCTGAATTTTCGTCACTTCAGTTACTGACCTTCCACCTTCCACTCCCAGGTTTTCTGAAAATTGATCCGGTTTATATCCGTCACTTCATAGCACAATTTATATCAGAAAGTGGCCATTTGTTCTTTGGAAATTCTTCCGCAATTTCTTTGCCACGCCAATTTTTTTAAAGACACCAAGTTTCGATGGCCTCAAAGTAATTGGACAAAACTTAGAACAATTTATGATAATATTACAACGAACTCAAAATGTCACTGCCAATTACATTTGTTTCAATAATAACCTAATTAGTTTTAAACTGATTTTAAAATTATTATCGGGTAGATTTGAATGACAAATTTAAAAAATCGCTACTCACTTATTTTTCTATATAGGTAAATAATTGAAATTTGCTAGGATTACTTGTCAACTGAATCTTTTGTCTGTAAGAGATAAAAATTTAAAATCGATATCCCAATGCAGTTCGGACTTACAGAGTTTCAAACAGTATTCGTTTTTTAATAGCTACCCGGTATTTGTTAAGTATAAATTAATTATTTTAATGTTCTATATTATTCCATTTTAAATGTTACTTTCATTGCTCTTTAGGTAGTTAAAATTAGATAACCCTGATTCTCAAAAACTATTTCGAATCTGTCAACCATATTTGTAATATATAATAATTGAAACACAACACTTGATTATTCCACAGATTTATTTCTTTAAGTTACGATCGTTTCGTCCTTTCGGACATCATCAGACAATAATATTACATTAAGAAGACAGGTATTTATATGTTCTAAACATGTAAGCAACTCACCCCTACTAAACATGTTTAGAACATATAAATACCTGTCTTCTTAATGTAATATTATTGTCTGATGATGTCCGAAAGGACGAAACGATCGTAACTTAAAGAAATAAATCTGTGGAATAATCAAGTGTTGTGTTTCAATTATTATATTTTAAAATGTTCCATCAAGTACCGACTACACAAACCCTAACAGTTATATTTGTAATAAAGGATTTCCCAATAAGAACGATGTGTTTTTAAAACATCATAGCAACCGTAACTAAAATTGTAGAAATCTCACTAGCTGTCTGATGATGTCCGAAAGGACGAAACGATCGTAACTTAAAGAAATAAATTTGTGGAATAATCAAGTGTTGTGTTTCAATTATTATATTTTAAAATGTTCCATCAAGTACCGACTACACAAACCCTAACAGTTATATTTGTAATAAAATTTTCCCAATAAGAACGATGTGTTTTTAAAACATCATAGCAACCGTAACTAAAATTGTAGAAATCTCACTAGCTGTCGTTTGTTTTTAGTATAGTTTGACAAATCACCATGACGATCATGACAAAATACACGCTTCAACAACGTCTGGTTATTATTTAAAATTTTTATAAAAATAATCGTTCTTTTACTCAAACTCAATGTGATCTTCGTAAAGATTTTGGTCCACATAATCGCCCTTCTGTGCTTGCTATTCGTCGAATCGTTCAAAAATTCGATACAAATTTCACTTTACACGATACCAGAACACCTGTAAGACAACAAAACGTAAGACACCAAGAGAATATTGCCGCTGTAAGTGCCAGTGTTACAGAAGATGCAAATCGGTCCATTAATCGACGTTCTCAAGAATGACAACTTGGCGTATTTTGAAAAAAGATTTGGGTTTGCATGCGAATAAGATTGTGTTGACCATCATAAGTGTCGTGTGTTTGCTGATTGGGCTCTAGAGCAACTTGAAGTTGATCCTGATTTTTCCAAAAAACGTATCTTTTCAGATGAAGCTCATTTTTGGTTAAGTGGTTTTGTTAACACAATTGTCGTTTTTGGTGTGAAAATAATCCACTACAGATTCACGAGAAATCTTTGCATCCAGCAAATGTTACTGTTTGGTGTGGTTTATGATATGGTGGCATCATCGGATCATATTTTTTGAAGATGCAAATGAAAATACAGTAACAGTGACTGGTGAGCGTTATCGATCAATGTGTTGTGGCCAAAATTGGATGAAATGAATTTGCAATACATGTTCTTCCAACAAGATGGTGCAACATCACATGTTGCCAATGGAACTATAGGGTTATTGAAAGAAAAGTTTGGTGAGTCTGTTATCTCCAGAAATGGAACTGTTAATTGGCCTCCAAGAAGTTGTGATTTAACACGTTTGGACTTCTTCTTGTGTGGTTATTTAAAATCGTTGGCCTATGCCAACAAACCTCGGACTATTGACGCTTTGAAATTGTACATCGAACGGTGCATTGATGAAATTACACCTGTTTTATTGCAAAAAGTTGCCGAAAATTAGGTTCATCGAATTCAATCCTGCAAACGAAGCCGAGGTGGACATTTAAAAACTGTGTTCTTCAAAACATAATTGTCATAAGTTGTACAATAAAATAAAGAAAAAAAATTGCTTTTGTCTCAGATATTTTGTATTTTATTAATTTTAAAAACATATCGTTCCTATTGGGAAACCTTTATATTCAGAATGAGATTACAAATCCACATTTCCAAAACATTTTTCGTTTGACAAATATTGTAATAAATATTTCCCTTTATGTTGACCTCTTTTTGGTGTAACCCCAATTTTATTATCATTAATCGCATGGTCAGAACCAAACATCGATGACTAATATCCCAAATATCCCGTGACGTTTCACAATCTTCGTCATACGTGGACGATTTAGCGTGGGTCGAGGTCATTTAATCACAAGGGAAGTGGACGAAAGTTACTTGGGGTTCGAGGAGATATCAGTTTGCCCGGTTCGTAGACGGAGCCACCGTCTGCCGTGATCAAGTGATAAAAACCAACTGACATCCGAGCACAGAATGCGCGCATTTATCCTCCAGCAGAGATCGGAAAGGTCAATGATTTGATAGAGTTAGGGAGTTATTGAAAAATATTGAGAATGCAATAAAATAAAGAATGGTATTAGATTCAGTAAATAAGGCCAGTTATTTTTGGAAGATTCTATATTTGAAGCAGAGGTTATTCTAACGTGCAGTTGGACACAAAATGTGCAGTAGGAAAAGCAAATTGTGCAGTGGGAAATTAAAATCTGTGCAATTATTTTTCATTTATTACGAATAAACCAAATAAAGTTTTAAAAAAAAAACATAAACTAAAAATAATATGGGGTTTATATTTATACAGTATGTTTTTAAACCTGTGTCACGTATTTTAAGGCTATATAGTACTGACCAAAATGAGTAAAAAAAACTTGATCAGCATAGGTTCGATCTTCAATAGTTTCTGAGGAACAGTGAAAAATGAGTTTTTAAGGAGTTATCTCCTATCCCGAGAACTATAAGTTACGACTTCTCAGCCTTATCAAAAATAATAATTTTACTCATTTAAATATTATGGCGACCTTGGCTTATATTTACTGGCATATACAAAATTTCGTTCGATCACTATCTTTCTATCTTTGTCAGTTTTTCTTCGATTTTTAGTTTTTCTCGAAAACAATTGAACATCATACTTATAATGATTCAGCTTTTTTTACTCATTTTGGTCAGTACTATAAATATACCCTTGAAATTTGTGAACATCCTGTACGAGCACTAAAATTGTGCCAGCTTTTCGCTCAGCCTTATCTATAGACTCTTTGCTTGCCTCATCCTCATCATTGGCATTGGGCTCAGCAAAAATACTATTCTACCATATTTGTTGTTTGGCTTTAGGGATTGCTTTGACTCTGTGCTCACGCTTATTTAACCAAATCATTGTGCCTTGCCGGGGATCTCACTCTATAGAGAAGGCATATTGTAATAAATATACAAAAACACATTTTCGGAATCTACCGACAAGCTATTCCGAGAGTATCGCTGGTACTTATAAGTCTGTCCACATCCGCACTATGCGGTTTGGCAGCCAAAATCCGCGCGAAAATTTTATTTACCATAAGCAATTCCGAAGAAATAGTTAAGAACTTAACTAACTCTAGAACCGTCAGTTTCCGCGACTTTTCTATTTGTGGATGTTCTAGTATTTCGTCAAAAAAGCAAAGATCTTTCCCTAAAATATTATAAACTTACAGCTATTTATTTCCTTTATGTGCAGTGGAAAAAATCCTTAGAATAACCTCTGATTTGAAGATGGTCGAAACGGTTAAACTAGATTTGTTACCAACTTACTTTGATTGCCTGTAAACATCAACATCAAAGTTCAGTAATAATAAATTTGCCCAGGAATCAACACAGGATGATTTTGTACCACTTCCGATTTAGCCGTATAGTAGAAAGTTTTACAATTGAAAAAATAAATTATTTCAGCTTTCTAACGAAGTATAGTAATTATTTATTTATGTTCATCTGTTTCACACAACAAAAATAAAACAAATATTCGGTGCTATTCTGTAACTTTATCATTATCTGTTATCAGGGCCGGATCTAGGGTGTGGCGAGCGAGGCACTTGCCTCAGGTTTAAAGTTTAAAAGGGCGCCAACCAAAAGAGCATTTTTTACTACCTATTTATAAAAGATCCTCAATGAGATAATTACCTCAATAATGAAGATTATTTATTTGCAATATGTAATAATAAAAATTACATTAAATGAATTTATGTTTACCACAGACCGAGCAGGTGAATTTAAATAATGCAATCAGCATTTAGGGCGCCGGCGCCTTCGTGCTGTGTAAATTGATTTGACAGAAATAATTGACATAAATTCGAAAATAATTTAAAAAAATTGTGTACGGTATCAATTTGGGATAATATTTTAACTCAAGTAGATAAAGTAGTACAGTCAAAAAATATAACTGTGCTTAAGGCATCTCAACTTATTAAGGGACTGGTAATGTGTTTGCAAGAAATGAGGGACCATGGTTTCAAAGACGTGTTTGAAGAATGCAAAAATATTGCGGAACGTTTAAACATTACACCTGCATTTAAAAATAAAAGGAAAAGGAGGGCAAAGAGGTTGCATATGTATTAAGCACAGGACGAAAGAAGCAATTTTTTTGACTGGAAATTTTTGTAATTGATATAAATCAATCATTGGATGCTCTTATATTTCATTTAAACTGGAGGTATGAAAAAGCAACAGATTTTGAATTTCTTTCTGGTGCGAAACTAGCCGCTATGAGTGTGATTTGCAAAAATCAACTGCTAATTTTATCTCTACAATATAAGTTAAATGCTATAGAAATGGCAGATGCAATTTCGTGTTTTAAGATACACGCTTTATTCATTCTTCTCAATGTAACTATAGCTTCTAGTTTAGACCTTTAAAAATTATACATGAAAATAGATTAACAGAATCGTACCCCAACCTCGGGCGCAATTTTTCCTTTTGCCTCAGGTGCTAAAATATCTAGATCCGGCTCTGTCTGTTATCGATCGTTAAATTAATGACAATCGTTTATTTTTAATGATCAAGATATCGATTGTCTCAATTTTCGTATTCTATAACTACAATCATTTTCTTTGTCATTTATTTGACAATTTTACGCATTTCGCGTTCATATGAACTTAGCAGTCATTTACCAATAAGTATTTCACTTACACAATTGCGAAAAAAAAAATAGTTTTTACAATATAAAATGTACGTACCTAAAATTTTTCAAAAAAGAAAAACAGTACCTAAATTAAGAAGAGTAATAGAAAATATTTTTTAGTTATAAATAATTATATCGGCACATTGTTCTATTGAGCCCCTGAATACTATTATTTTTTATTGATTACAACAATTGATATTTTGATTATTGCTGAAGAATACTCATATTGCACAAATTAATCCTACAAAAAGATTATTATGTTGTATTTTGCGAAGAATAATTATTATTTACTGTCATACATATTTTATTTTGAAAGCTGAGTGATTTTATGTTTTTTTTCCTTTCCACCGATCTTCCCTTCCTATTAAAATTTAGTAGAAAAAAGTAAAAGAAGTATCCTTCCAAACATATATTTCTCTGGCATTGTTATATTGAAAACTATAACTGTAAATTGATTGATTACAACAAAGAATATTTTATTGATTACAAGAATGAATCCAACAAAGTAAATTTCATCAATATTTTAATAATAGCAATTTGCGAAGAAAAAAATACAATAAAATTGTGGTGGAAATGATAAATGTATAGTTTCGAAGGGGCCTCGCAAGTCATAATAATTGCTTTGGGCCTCGTGGTTTCTAGCAGTAGCGCGGCCCCCGAATGTCATTTCTACCATTTCGCGGATGAGGCTTGAGTGTTATGATTAAATATTGGGCGAGTTCTCGGATTACTTGAAAAATTTGTTTAAAATTTTCATCTTACACTTGCATTTCTTAGTGCCTTGTTGTGAATACATAACCTAAATCTATAAACAATATAAAAAAATGTAAATACTACGAATTATATTACATATATGATATAAAATGCTTACTTGTACATTCTTTCAGTTATGTATATTGCTTTGAAAGTACAGGCGATATATAATTCTAACTGATACTTTTATCTGATTTTGACATTTATCGATCATTAATATGATAACGACAGCATATTACTGATCGATAAATTTTATTGATCAAGTGACTTACAGAATCTCAATTTGAATTGCAATCGATCGTTATCGAGGTAATGATCGATAAATGATAATGATTGAGTTACAGAATAGCCCCGAATAATGGGGTCCCGTGGTCGAGTGTCTGGTCGCGAATCTGAGGAACCGGGTCTCGATCCCGACTGATTCTAAAATAAATATTTCGAATTTAAATGACACAAAATTGATCCATGTGGTGCACTCTCCACGTCAGCAATGAGTAAAGGTGAGGTGACGCCTGGTAAACGCCCGCATGGTACAAATATTCAATTAACATTACCGAAATCTATGTAGAAAGCAGATTGGCATACACAGCCATGGTTTTTGTTACGAAGAATTTACTGGTGAGGTCGTTGAAGGTGTACCGCACATCCATTTTTCGTTATGAGGATGGTGTAGTTTAAAAAATGACTGAAATTTTTAAAAAATAAAAAATTCTGAAAATTTGTTCTTAAGTAGTTTGAAGGGTGAAGATTTAAGATTTTAAAACCGCAAGTCGATATCTCTTTTCGTGTCCCAGATATTCGTCCTCAAAACTTTGCTCAAAAATGCCCATTTTTGGGTCATATCCCAAAAATGGTCAATTATACACCGCTGGCGATATCACCATTAGATTCTACGAGCAAAATTACATAAGCATACCAATTTTCATAATTTTTGAACAACTATTACAATCTCCAGAAGGAAAAGCCTGAAAACGGCCAAAAATCGCAAAAAATCTAAAGTGTACCCCTTGCGATATTTTCAGTTTTTGACGATTTTAAAGAATGTTTAATAATAAATGTATCCGTTGGAATATTTTGATGAAAATTGGTATACTTATGGTTTTTCGTACGAGGAATTTACTGGTGAGGTCGTTGATGGTGTACTGCACACCCATTTTTGGGTATGAGGGTGGTGCGGTTTAAAAAAAGGTCAAAATTTTTAAAAAATTCAAAATTCTGAAAATTTGTATTTAAGTAGTTTGAAGGGTGTAGATTTAAGATTTTAAAACCGCGAGTCGATATCTCTTTTCGTGTCCCAGATATTCGTCCTCAAAACATTGCTCAAAAATGCCTATTTTTGGGTCATATCCCAAAAATGGTCAATTATACACTGCTGGCGATATCACCATTAGATTCTACGAGCAAAATTACATAAGCATACCAATTTTCATAATTTTTGAACAACTATTACAATCTCCAGAAGGAAAAGTCTGAAAATGGCCAAAAATCGCAAAAAATCTAAGGTGTACCCCTTGCGATTTTTTCAGTTTTTGACGATTTTAAAGAATGTTTAATAATAAATGTATCCGTTGGAATATTTTGATGAAAATTGGTATATTTATGGTTTTTCGTACGAGGAATTTACTGGTGAGGTCGTTGAAGGTGTACTGCACACCCATTTTTGGGTATGAGGGTGGTGCGGTTTAAAAAAAGGACAAAATTTTTAAAAAATTCAAAATTCTGAAAATTTGTATTTAAGTAGTTTGAAGGGTGTAGATTTAAGATTTTAAAACCACAGGTCGATATCTCTTTTCGTGTCCCAGATATTCGTCCTCAAAACATTGCTCAAAAATGCCTATTTTTGGGTCATATCCCAAAAATGGTCAATTATACACCGCTGGCGATATCACCATTAGATTCTACGAGCAAAATTACATAAGCATACCAATTTTCATAATTTTTGAACAACTATTACAATCTCCAGAAGGAAAAGTCTGAAAATGGCCAAAAATCGCAAAAAATCTAAGGTGTACCCCTTGCGATTTTTTCAGTTTTTGACGATTTTAAAGAATGTTTAATAATAAATGTATCCGTTGGAATATTTTGATGAAAATTGGTATACTTATGGTTTTTCGTACGAGGAATTTACTGGTGAGGTCGTTGAAGGTGTACTGCACACTCATTTTTGGGTATGAGGGTGGTGCGGTTTAAAAAAAGGTCTAAATTTTTAAAAAATTCAATATTCTGAAAATTTGTATTTAAGTAGTTTGAAGGGTTTAGATTTAAGATTTTAAAACCGCAAGTCGATATCTCTTTTCGTGTCCCAGATATTCGTCCTCAAAACATTGCTCAAAAATGCCTATTTTTGGGTCATATCCCAAAAATGGTCAATTATACACCGCTGGCGATATCACCATTAGATTCTACGAGCAAAATTACATAAGCATACCAATTTTCATAATTTTTGAACAACTATTACAATCTCCAGAAGGAAAAGTCTGAAAATGGCCAAAAATCGCAAAAAATCTAAGGTGTACCCCTTGCGATTTTTTCAGTTTTTGACGATTTTAAAGAATGTTTAATAATAAATGTATCCGTTGGAATATTTTGATGAAAATTGGTATACTTATGGTTTTTCGTACGAGGAATTTACTGGTGAGGTCGTTGAAGGTGTACTGCACACGCATTTTTGGGTATGAGGGTGGTGCGGTTTAAAAAAAGGTCTAAATTTTTAAAAAATTCAATATTCTGAAAATTTGTATTTAAGTAGTTTGAAGGGTGTAGATTTAAGATTTTAAAACCACAGGTCGATATCTCTTTTCGTGTCCCAGATATTCGTCCTCAAAACATTGCTCAAAAATGCCTATTTTTGGGTCATATCCCAAAAATGGTCAATTATACACCGCTGGCGATATCACCATTAGATTCTACGAGCAAAATTACATAAGCATACCAATTTTCATAATTTTTGAACAACTATTACAATCTCCAGAAGGAAAAGTCTGAAAATGGCCAAAAATCGCAAAAAATCTAAGGTGTACCCCTTGCGATTTTTTCAGTTTTTGACGATTTTAAAGAATGTTTAATAATAAATGTATCCGTTGGAATATTTTGATGAAAATTGGTATACTTATGGTTTTCCGTACGAGGAATTTACTGGTGAGGTCGTTGAAGGTGTACTGCACACCCATTTTTGGGTATGAGGGTGGTGCGGTTTAAAAAAAGGTCAAAATTTTTAAAAAATTCAAAATTCTGAAATTTTGTATTTAAGTAGTTTGAAGGGTGTAGATTTAAGATTTTAAAACCGCAAGTCGATATCTCTTTTCGTGTCCCAGATATTCGTCCTCAAAACATTGCTCAAAAATGCCTATTTTTGAGTCATATCCCAAAAATGGTCAATTATACACCGCTGGCGATATCACCATTAGATTCTACGAGCAAAATTACATAAGCATACCAATTTTCATAATTTTTGAACAACTATTACAATCTCCAGAAGGAAAAGTCTGAAAATGGCCAAAACTCGCAAAAAATCTAAGGTGTACCCCTTGCGATTTTTTCAGTTTTTGACGATTTTAAAGAATGTTTAATAATAAATGTATCCGTTGGAATATTTTGATGAAAATTGGTATACTTATGGTTTTTCGTACGAGGAATTTACTGGTGAGGTCGTTGAAGGTGTACTGCACACCCATTTTTGGGTATGAGGGTGGTGCGGTTTAAAAAAAGGACAAAATTTTTAAAAAATTCAAAATTCTGAAAATTTGTATTTAAGTAGTTTGAAGGGTGTAGATTTAAGATTTTAAAACCGCGAGTCGATATCTCTTTTCGTGTCCCAGATATTCGTCCTCAAAACATTGCTCAAAAATGCCTATTTTTGGGTCATATCCCAAAAATGGTCAATTATACACCGCTGGCGATATCACCATTAGATTCTACGAGCAAAATTACATAAGCATACCAATTTTCATAATTTTTGAACAACTATTACAATCTCCAGAAGGAAAAGTCTGAAAATGGCCAAAAATCGCAAAAAATCTAAGGTGTACCCCTTGCGATTTTTTCAGTTTTTGACGATTTTAAAGAATGTTTAATAATAAATGTATCCGTTGGAATATTTTGATGAAAATTGGTATACTTATGGTTTTTCGTACGAGGAATTTACTGGTGAGGTCGTTGAAGGTGTACTGCACACTCATTTTTGGGTATGAGGGTGGTGCGGTTTAAAAAAAGGTCTAAATTTTTAAAAAATTCAATATTCTGAAAATTTGTATTTAAGTAGTTTGAAGGGTGTAGATTTAAGATTTTAAAACCGCAAGTCGATATCTCTTTTCGTGTCCCAGATATTCGTCCTCAAAACATTGCTCAAAAATGCCTATTTTTGGGTCATATCCCAAAAATGGTCAATTATACACCGCTGGCGATATCACCATTAGATTCTACGAGCAAAATTACATAAGCATACCAATTTTCATAATTTTTGAACAACTATTACAATCTCCAGAAGGAAAAGTCTGAAAATGGCCAAAAATCGCAAAAAATCTAAGGTGTACCCCTTGCGATTTTTTCAGTTTTTGACGATTTTAAAGAATGTTTAATAATAAATGTATCCGTTGGAATATTTTGATGAAAATTGGTATACTTATGGTTTTCCGTACGAGGAATTTACTGGTGAGGTCGTTGAAGGTGTACTGCACACCCATTTTTGGGTATGAGGGTGGTGCGGTTTAAAAAAAGGTCAAAATTTTTAAAAAATTCAAAATTCTGAAATTTTGTATTTAAGTAGTTTGAAGGGTGTAGATTTAAGATTTTAAAACCGCAAGTCGATATCTCTTTTCGTGTCCCAGATATTCGTCCTCAAAACATTGCTCAAAAATGCCTATTTTTGGGTCATATCCCAAAAATGGTCAATTATACACCGCTGGCGATATCACCATTAGATTCTACGAGCAAAATTACATAAGCATACCAATTTTCATAATTTTTGAACAACTATTACAATCTCCAGAAGGAAAAGTCTGAAAATGGCCAAAAATCGCAAAAAATCTAAGGTGTACCCCTTGCGATTTTTTCAGTTTTTGACGATTTTAAAGAATGTTTAATAATAAATGTATCCGTTGGAATATTTTGATGAAAATTGGTATACTTATGGTTTTTCGTACGAGGAATTTACTGGTGAGGTCGTTGAAGGTGTACTGCACACGCATTTTTGGGTATGAGGGTGGTGCGGTTTAAAAAAAGGTCTAAATTTTTAAAAAATTCTATATTCTGAAAATTTGTATTTAAGTAGTTTGAAGGGTGTAGATTTAAGATTTTAAAACCACAGGTCGATATCTCTTTTCGTGTCCCAGATATTCGTCCTCAAAACATTGCTCAAAAATGCCTATTTTTGGGTCATATCCCAAAAATGGTCAATTATACACCGCTGGCGATATCACCATTAGATTCTACGAGCAAAATTACATAAGCATACCAATTTTCATAATTTTTGAACAACTATTACAATCTCCAGAAGGAAAAGTCTGAAAATGGCCAAAACTCGCAAAAAATCTAAGGTGTACCCCTTGCGATTTTTTCAGTTTTTGACGATTTTAAAGAATGTTTAATAATAAATGTATCCGTTGGAATATTTTGATGAAAATTGGTATACTTATGGTTTTTCGTACGAGGAATTTACTGGTGAGGTCGTTGAAGGTGTACTGCACACCCATTTTTAGGTATGAGGGTGGTGCGGTTTAAAAAAAGGTCTAAATTTTTAAAAAATTCAATATTCTGAAAATTTGTATTTAAGTAGTTTGAAGGGTGTAGATTTAAGATTTTAAAACCGCAAGTCGATATCTCTTTTCGTGTCCCAGATATTCGTCCTCAAAACATTGCTCAAAAATGCCTATTTTTGGGTCATATCCCAAAAATGGTCAATTATACACCGCTGGCGATATCACCATTAGATTCTACGAGCAAAATTACATAAGCATACCAATTTACATAATTTTTGAACAACTATTACAATCTCCAGAAGGAAAAGTCTGAAAATGGCCAAAAATCGCAAAAAATCTAAGGTGTACCCCTTGCGATTTTTTCAGTTTTTGACGATTTTAAAGAATGTTTAATAATAAATGTATCCGTTGGAATATTTTGATGAAAATTGGTATACTTATGGTTTTCCGTACGAGGAATTTACTGGTGAGGTCGTTGAAGGTGTACTGCACACCCATTTTTGGGTATGAGGGTGGTGCGGTTTAAAAAAAGGTCAAAATTTTTAAAAAATTCAAAATTCTGAAATTTTGTATTTAAGTAGTTTGAAGGGTGTAGATTTAAGATTTTAAAACCGCAAGTCGATATCTCTTTTCGTGTCCCAGATATTCGTCCTCAAAACATTGCTCAAAAATGCCTATTTTTGGGTCATATCCCAAAAATGGTCAATTATACACCGCTGGCGATATCACCATTAGATTCTACGAGCAAAATTACATAAGCATACCAATTTTCATAATTTTTGAACAACTATTACAATCTCCAGAAGGAAAAGTCTGAAAATGGCCAAAAATCGCAAAAAATCTAAGGTGTACCCCTTGCGATTTTTTCAGTTTTTGACGATTTTAAAGAATGTTTAATAATAAATGTATCCGTTGGAATATTTTGATGAAAATTGGTATACTTATGGTTTTTCGTACGAGGAATTTACTGGTGAGGTCGTTGAAGGTGTACTGCACACGCATTTTTGGGTATGAGGGTGGTGCGGTTTAAAAAAAGGTCTAAATTTTTAAAAAAATCAATATTCTGAAAATTTGTATTTAAGTAGTTTGAAGGGTGTAGATTTAAGATTTTAAAACCACAGGTCGATATCTCTTTTCTTTTTCGAGATATTCGATATTTTTTACAAAAAAGTGAATACACCTTTTCTCTCGGTTATTATTGCGAGAGCTGGTTGTCTAGCAATTTATTGAGTGGCATTGACAAAAAAAATCACGAGTTGTCTAACGAGTGATTTTTGATCAATGTCACGAGATAAATTGGCAACAGGCTCGAGTAAAGCAATCGGAAAATTTATCCAGGATAAAATTTAAGCACGAATGGTATTCGGATGACTATGTCCAAAATAAAAATCAGGTAATCATTCATATATTCTTATTGTTTTGAGGTAATATATATGTTTGTTTTTTCAACGTTTGAAATAGATTCCTGTCCGAATCGACTCGTTTTTAATAAAAACTGATAACACTGAAAATATACACACTTTGACATATACGTAAACAATATGTTTCTAAATCGTCAAAAAAAATTCGGTTATCCAAACTCACTTGCATGTGAAAATACGACATCTTATTGGCGTAAAGGGGGCAAATTTTTTTTGTGACGGTGTTTTGTCGAAATGAAACTTGGTAACTAGGTAGAATCCTTAATTTGGATTGGCTTATAAATTTATGAGTGCAATTGTCAACGAAAATTTACTCGTACATTAAATAAAAGTTTAAAAAATGCTGCACTAAGGGAAAATTCTCCTTGGGGACATTGCCCCAAAGTAAATTTTCCTTGGGGGCATGAACCCTGATGCCCCCACGTAGTCGGCGCCTATGAGCGTGGCTGCTTTGAAACCATCGTCTTTATTCCCGCTGCTAGCTGTATTCGTAGTTGCGCATTTCATCAGTCTTCCGCAACAGAAACAATTCCTGTTTCCTGTTCCTGCCTCAAGACTCACTTGCTTTTATTAAATTAAACGAAACATGCGTAGAAATCGTTTGCCTGTCTAATCGATTTAAACGGAGTATTTAGAATTTAGATTGTCTTGTAAAGGTTAATAATGTTGCCAGTACTGATTAAATTTTCTTACCTACCTAAAGACAAAGGGGCGGCTTTTATTATATTAATACCAAAAGGAATTTTCATTTTATACAAATTTAAGCAATTTTTATATTATTAAATACACACCAAAAATATATGGGGATTTCAATTTTGTATGTTTTGCAGTCTCATTGTGAAAATAGCAGCAATTTATAATTTCATGAAAAATTGAACCAGTTTATGAACCTCTGACATACATACATATTAGAACTGAACATGACACAAATACATGCCTCTTAAATAGTTGACATGTTATTGAAAAACTACGACGATTCTAAAATCTCCCTTTTAAAACAAATAGATTTCTCAAAATCGTTCGGTATGGTGAATCATAGTATACTTCTCTCTAAACTATGACCCGTATTGGTATTCTCACCTCTTTAAGTAGCGCTACTTCCGAAAAATCGCTACTTCAATTGTCAATTGTCAACTTTAATATTAAAAATTTGAAAAATAAAAATAAATTAAATTGTAAATAGCATTTATTTCAAATATTATAGGTTCCATTTACAAAAATATTAAACTTATTCTTCTCTATTAATAAAATAGAATAAAACTTGAAAAATCGAAATCGCGCTACTTCGGAAGTAGCGCTACTTCAAGAAGTGAGAATACGGGCATATAACTTCTCCGATGACGCAGTGAGATGGTGTCAGAATTACCTTTGTAACAGAACATTCCAAGTATGCATGATTTCAAATTTAAATATAATTAGTTCGACATTGTTTCTACAGTGCGGCGTACCACAAGGGTCTATTTTAGAGCCATTATTTTTCTTAATGTATGTAGCCGACATGCCATCTACTTTAAAGTTTTACAATGTTCATTCATACGTTGATGACACTCAACTCATAGCATCCATTGATCCATATAAGGTAAGGTAACTAAGTAATAACTGTATCTGTATGGTAATATTATTATTATTATTATTATTATATATATATATATATATATATATATATATATATATATATATATATATATATATATATATATGTATATGTATATGTATATGTATATATAATAAAATCAAATGAAATTATAATGCTCTTCATTAATACTTACAGATAACGTTAGTGTATCGTTCTTAACACAGTTTACTTTATTTTAAAATAATAAACACGAGGAATAAATAACATAATTTGAATATTTGTCATATTGCCATAAATTTCAAAATAATTGTTCTGTTTATCATAGCACTCTGAAAGTATAATTAATGAGAGAATTTCAAAAAATAATCTTTATTAATAATGTCTTCATTTTCTGAAACCGATAAACTATTGAACAAACCACGGATGTTATGAATCATAACAAGCCTTAGTTGTCTTAAAAACCTCGCTCTACGAGCTCGGATTTCAAACTGACATCTGTGGCAATTATGATAGTCATAACAATCCTAGGTATGTTAATAGCTATAACGACGAACTGGAAAAATTTGTGTTAGGGGTGGACAAAACCAGTCTAAGAATAAACGCTAGCAAATCATCCCTTCTTGTTATAAGTAATTACAACCATATAACACAGAACATACTGTTAGATGGCGTGAATACCAGCTATTCTCACTTGATTTTACAATGTATGACTTTTGACTATTTTATGAAAGAGAAAAAAATACTGTAATTCATGAATGTTTTGAAAGCATTTAGCAGTCCAAAACAAAACTGGTTGGGAGCTTATAAGAAATGAAAGAACCAAGTGTTAAATGTATTATTAATACGGTATATAAAATATAAGAGGTGGATCATATCATCAAAAATCCGTGTTTACGAAATTGACATCCGCCAGATGTCTCAGCGTGTACGGTTAGAAATATTCCCGACACATAGATAACTGTCATCTGTCAATTTAAATTAAAATTGACATACGTTAATTCATTTTATGTAAATATTTGATAAAATGTACAAATATCGAAAATACTGTTTCGTTGAAGGTTGTAGATCAGGAATAACGTCCAATAAAGAAACAATTCCGATTCACCATCCTTCGCAAAACATTGTGAATGCCTGGCGGAAAGTTGTACCCTCTTCAGCTAATAAAATCATTGGTACTAAAGACGGTATTTGCCAAAAGCATTTTAAAAATGAAGATATTATACAAGAATAAGAATCTGGGGATGTACGTATTTTAAATAATTAAATATAACATCATGGTTGACGATATATCTATAATTGTAGTTAAAAACGTTTACTAAGCATTACCTCACAGGCTCTCAAAGCTGCCATGGGAAACTCTTTTGTGTTATATGATATTTTTTTCAAATTTCAAGTTTGGTGATGGTTGGAATCGAACCCTGTCCGTCCGAAACACAACCAATCACCTAACGCACGCAGCTACGCGACCCCATTTAAAATTACAAGCGAAATATCTTAATAAAATTTGTGACATTTAGATTGTCATTGTCATTTTATGTCATGTTAGTTCTAGAATGTTATGTGGTAAAGCACACTGTATAGAGGCGGTACATGTGAGGTTAGAATCTCGGCCTACTGATCGCCGACATCTATCTGTCAAGTCAACAAAAATTGATGAGTTGACACACCTTCTATATTTATACCCCGTAGTTACCTCACTATTTCATTTAAACAAAACAATAAGAGTTCATCTGTAATAGTTTGTATTTCCTTTAATTTTCATTTTAAAAAGAAGAATTTTCTACGTTCTCTTCTTTTATTAGTGTTGCTCATCGCTAATGAAATTTTTCAAAAAATGCATCCTCATATTTTCCAAATAAATTTGCTATGTCCACAAAATGTTTTTGCGAGCGCTTATAAAACAATGATTTATCTTCCGATAAATTGAAGGCTTGTTTGAGAGTTTTTTGTACAAAGGATGCTGGTGTGTAATGCAACGTTGTCAAATTGTCGGCTGTGTGCTTCAAGCTGATAGCGACAAATGCATTCAATCAACGTCACGTGCCTTAATTTCTAATCTTGTTATTTTCTGGTTATGAAATTATGAATGAATCTCAGCTTTGTTTTTCCTCAAGGGTAATTAATTTTCTGTTGTAATGGGCTTTTTTTATTTTCAATTTATTTTTTAGAAGCTATGTATTATTGTTCGTTTTTGTAGATAATTCTGTCCTAACATATTTTCAAGTATATGAATATAAAATAATTTTCAAATAAGTTTGGTGACAGTTATTTGATTTTTAGAGATCAGAATTTGGTCGAAAATTTTTCATCTCTCACTTTTATATCATGTATTTTTCATTCGCTTTCTGTGATATCTTGTACTTTACATTCTGAATTTACTTTGTCAATTCATTTCTTTGAATTTAGATGTAGCTTATTTATACAGTTCTATGACTCGTAAAAAGTATGAAAACTAAACATTTTCTTTGACATTCTGTATTTTTTTAATGTTAAGAGTCTAGAATCTAGAGTCAAGAGCAACAGGAGAAGGACACTTATAGGATGATGAATATAAATCAATATGACGGTTTTTCACATGCCCCAAAAGAGAAATTTTCAGAGAAAATACGTCCTAGTTAATGCAGCGTAGCGCATCAGACCTTGTAACTTGTAAGATCATATTACAATAAATATATTTAATAAATAACTACTACAGAATTAAATTACGCGTTTACTTATCAAAAATTAATTTAAATATATGTCTCCAAAATTAGATACTAAACAAATTTAACGAAATTAATATACACTGACCGGCAAAAAAAACGGTCACTGAATTTGCTTATAAAAGTTCCCTTTACAGGATATTTTATATTTTTCATTCTAAAATATATACGGAATCCACAAAATAGCTCAGAAATATTTTTTTTGCACGATCGGTTTTTTAATGTTTACCGATAGGGTTTCCAAGGCAGTAGGTTTTATTTACAAATTACTGATCGGTAAGTAATGAGAATCAGTTATCGATCAGAAGGCGAAAAAAAGATTAAGCTAATCTTTATTTTTGGATTAGCGAATTTTACTCTAATTTTGGCAGTTTATTTCTTAAAATATAGTCTAATCTAATCCAAGTAACTACCTTTTTACCTTCCGTCACCTTTAGGTAAGGAAGGTATTGTCTTTGGTAAAAAAATTCGTTGGTATGTTTTTGATGAATACGCACGTTTTCGGGTCCCTAGAATACGATTTTACTATTTTTACGATGATGTGTGTGTGTGTGTGTGTGTGTGTGTGTGTGTGTGTGTGTGTGTGTGTGTGTGTGTGTGTGTGTGTGTGTGTGTGTGTGTGTGTGTGTGTGTGTGTGTGTGTGTGTGTGTGTGTGTGTGTGTGTGTGTGTGTCTGTGTTTGTGTGTGCGAGTGTATGTCTGTGTGTGACAAAATTTTCAAATGCGATAACTCTAATACTACAATTCCAAAAATTATAATTCTTTCGTATTCCTCTTCGTTATACCCATGTGAAGAGCTGATTAGATTTTGTGTATAATTGGTTAACCGGAAGTACCCTCATTTGAAGATTTTAATAGTTTTTCTTGAAATATCATTTTTTCACATTTAATGTTATTATAAATATAAAATGGTAAGGGAGATGGCAAGGTTGTCTTAAACACACTGTTCTTTATGAGCATTTATTTCGACCGGTTTCGATTTCTTACAAAATCATCTTCAAGGAAATCGAAACCGGTCGAAATAAATGCTCATAAAGAACAGTGTGTTTAAGACAACCTTGCCATCTCCCTTACCATAATTCCGAACACACTTGGGTTGATCACTAGTTAATCATAAATATAAAAGAATATTTCATTCTCTATACGATCTGAATGCATTTTATACTTCATATTAAATGGATATAGAGTTAAAAAATTATAAAGAAATTAAATATATATTAGCTAGCTACGCTATAACTCTGGAAATAGCTGCTATAAATTATAAATTTTCTGGAAGTATATTATGATCTTTTGCTAGAAATTGCCTTAAGGTAATGTACAAGAAATATAACCTTTTGCAAGGAACTATCTGTATGACATTTATACAAAATACATAGAACTGATAGAAGGAAATGTCCTGGCCACATCAGATTTTTTGATAATAAAATGAAGATTAAATTTTAAATACCGGAATAGAATAGAATTTACTGATCCAAAAATGAGGATTAGCTTAAACTTTTTTGCGAATCGTTACATACCTAGATATTTACTTATGCTGGAAACTGTATTGATTTATTTTCCTATTGTTTTATTTACTTTTTTATTTTTAAAACGTTACTATTATTAATTTGAAATGATTAGTTCTTTGACAGTGATATTTAACTGTTAAGTTAGATTCATTTGAATAACTGCGTAACCAAGGAGTTTTGTATGTTTAAAGCATAGGCTTCGGGATTTAAGTTAAAGATAATTTTATAACTGTATCCATAATATATGTAGAAAAAGTATTAATGCAAATCAGTAGAAAATTTAACAATCTTTAATTTCTAACACCAAAATCTAATGGGCTTTTTCCATAATAGAAAAAGTTTGAAATACAAGGACAAAATTGTTGTCTTCAATTGATAAACTGCCCTTACCTTTTTTAATACTTAATATACTATAATTTATAAAAGTAACAGAAACAATTCAAATCCATTTTTTTCTAAATTGTTAAAAACAAAGATTGCTTCATTTTAATGGACCTCCTGATAATTGCTATAATTGCAATATGTCCTCCTCGACCTTGAATTACGTCATGGCATTAAATTTTACGATTTATGGCATGTTAATGAAAATTAAAAACGATCAGCAGAGTTCCCTATTTACTTGTAAAATTTTAGGTTTAGGGGACGTTTATAAAAAAAATCAAAGTGGCCGATTTTTTTGCCGGACAGTGTAGTATCTTAATCTGTGAGATGTATGTTAGGTTTTATTCATACTGTACGCATAGTTTGTGTTTTATTGCAACATCCTGACGAAGTATTTTGACATGCATTAAATTTTGTATTAAAAAAGAAGTAGAAGTTAAAATAGAATGTGGAGTAAAATTGGGTAATGTTTTTTTATATAAATAAAATTTTTCGCAATTTTCATATATTTGATCAAGTCAGTACTATCGAATGTGATTAAATATTAAAAATATTTTAGTATTAGTAGTCTCTCTTCTCACTAGTTTAAAGCTAAATTTTTATCTGTATCCATGGTAATTTCATTAAGTACTATATTGAGACGTGCAGTTCACCTAGAAAATTTTAGAAAAATGAAGGCTAATCTTCCGAGAAAATTAGATTCAAGATTCATAAATTTTGCAGCAGACACCTGCATCATAAACACTTTTCCTTGACAGAGGGAAGTCTTCAGATAAGATTTTTAAAGGTTTAATAATATATGAAACTGAAGAATGGCTCCCAGTGTGAAATACTTCACCCAGATTTATGAAAATGTATTTTTAATGTCACACAATGCAACTCTAATACACAAAAACAAACAAAGAATAATTATTCATCCAAATGAATAAAATATGCATAATTCTATTTGGAACAAACAACAATTCGAGTCGCGGAACAACCTTGTATATAAAAAAATCTGATGTGGCCAGCACATTACCTTTCCGTCAGTTCTATGTATTTTGTACAAATTTCATACCGAAAGTTCCTTGCTATAAATTATATTTCTTGTACTTTACCTTCCGGCAGTTGCATGTATTTTATGCAAATTCCATACAGAAAATTTATAGCAAAAGATCCTATATTTCCAGTAAAATTATAAGACAAACACACTATGTCAATTTCACTCGACACTGACATCTTTCAATCAAAATTTTCTTAATATAGTAGCTGTTTCCATAGCTATGGCTACTTTATGAAATTTAATTTCTTTATAATTTTTTAACTCTATATCCATTTAATATATAAGTATAAAATGCAGTCAAATCGTATAGAGAATAAAATATTCTTTAATATTTATAATAACATTTAATGTGAAAAAATGATATTTAACATAGTTTTTTCAAGAAAAACTGTTAAAATCTTCAAATGATGGTACTTCCGGTTGTCCAATTCTAACCAAAATCTAATCAGCTCTTCGCATGGATGTAACGAAGAGAAATACGAAAGAATTATAATTTTTAGAATTGTAGTATGGAAGTTATCGTAGACGAAAATTTTGTTACACACACACACATCCACACACACACACACACACACACACACACACACACACACACACACACACACACACACATACATACATACATACATACATACATACATACATACATACATACATACATACATACATACATACATACATACATACATACATACATACATACATACATACATACATACATACATACATACATACATACATACATACATACATACATACATACATACATACATACATACATACATACATACATACATACATACATACATACATACATACATACATACATACATACATACATACATACATACATACATACATACATACATACATACATACATACATACATACATACATACATACATACATACATACATACATACATACATACATACATACATACATACATACATACATACATACATACATACATACATACATACATACATACATACATACATACATACATACATACATACATACATACATACATACATACATACATACATACATACATACATACATACATACATACATACATACATACATACATACATACATACATACATACATACATACATACATACATACATACATACATACATACATACATACATACATACATACATACATACATACATACATACATACATACATACATACATACATACATACATACATACATACATACATACATACATACATACATACATACATACATACATACATACATACATACATACATACATACATACATACATACATACATACATACATACATACATACATACATACATACATACATACATACATACATACATACATACATACATACATACATACATACATACATACATACATACATACATACATACATACATACATACATACATACATACATACATACATACATACATACATACATACATACATACATACATACATACATACATACATACATACATACATACATACATACATACATACATACATACATACATACATACATACATACATACATACATACATACATACATACATACATACATACATACATACATACATACATACATACATACATACATACATACATACATACATACATACATACATACATACATACATACATACATACATACATACATACATACATACATACATACATACATACATACATACATACATACATACATACATACATACATACATACATACATACATACATACATACATACATACATACATACATACATACATACATACATACATACATACATACATACATACATACATACATACATACATACATACATACATACATACATACATACATACATACATACATACATACATACATACATACATACATACATACATACATACATACATACATACATACATACATACATACATACATACATACATACATACATACATACATACATACATACATACATACATACATACATACATACATACATACATACATACATACATACATACATACATACATACATACATACATACATACATACATACATACATACATACATACATACATACATACATACATACATACATACATACATACATACATACATACATACATACATACATACATACATACATACATACATACATACATACATACATACATACATACATACATACATACATACATACATACATACATACATACATACATACATACATACATACATACATACATACATACATACATACATACATACATACATACATACATACATACATACATACATACATACATACATACATACATACATACATACATACATACATACATACATACATACATACATACATACATACATACATACATACATACATACATACATACATACATACATACATACATACATACATACATACATACATACATACATACATACATACATACATACATACATACATACATACATACATACATACATACATACATACATACATACATACATACATACATACATACATACATACATACATACATACATACATACATACATACATACATACATACATACATACATACATACATACATACATACATACATACATACATACATACATACATACATACATACATACATACATACATACATACATACATACATACATACATACATACATACATACATACATACATACATACATACATACATACATACATACATACATACATACATACATACATACATACATACATACATACATACATACATACATACATACATACATACATACATACATACATACATACATACATACATACATACATACATACATACATACATACATACATACATACATACATACATACATACATACATACATACATACATACATACATACATACATACATACATACATACATACATACATACATACATACATACATACATACATACATACATACATACATACATACATACATACATACATACATACATACATACATACATACATACATACATACATACATACATACATACATACATACATACATACATACATACATACATACATACATACATACATACATACATACATACATACATACATACATACATACATACATACATACATACATACATACATACATACATACATACATACATACATACATACATACATACATACATACATACATACATACATACATACATACATACATACATACATACATACATACATACATACATACATACATACATACATACATACATACATACATACATACATACATACATACATACATACATACATACATACATACATACATACATACATACATACATACATACATACATACATACATACATACATACATACATACATACATACATACATACATACATACATACATACATACATACATACATACATACATACATACATACATACATACATACATACATACATACATACATACATACATACATACATACATACATACATACATACATACATACATACATACATACATACATACATACATACATACATACATACATACATACATACATACATACATACATACATAC
>OY720449.1:995000-1030000 GCA_963082715.1 Harpalus rubripes
ATTGCCATCACATAACAACATTTCTGTTAAAGATTAAAGTAGCACTGTGACGATTACAAATTTTCTAGTACTACCAAGAAGACAAATGAGGAGCTGGCAAAAACAACTATTGTCCAAACTAAATTCATATTGAAGTGATATTGAAAAATCTGGTGTGGCCAACACAATACCTCCCGCCATTTACCGTCCGAATCAAAAAAGATTAAGCTAATCCTTATTTTTGGATTAGCGAATTTTGCTCAATTTTAACAGTTTATTACTTACAATATAGTCTAATCTAATCCAAGTAATTACCTTTTTTTAAACCCCTCAATAGGATTAAATCCCAATTACAGAGTGGGTTCACATTCACACACATCCACGCCTTAGTGAGATTCAAACCCAGAACCTCGAGGGCACTCATGACATGTGGCGTTGCTCTAAGCATTGAGCCACCGGAGCTATAATAAAATGAAGATTAAATTTTAAATACCGGGATAGAATAGAATTTTTTTATTCTAAATACATATTTACTTATGCTGGAAACTGTAATGAATTCCTTTTCTATTGTTCTATTTTTCCTTTTTAAAACGTTACTAATTATATTTTGAAATGATTAGTTCTTTGATAGTGACATTTATATGTAAGTTACATACATTTGAAGATTTGAATAACTGCGTTTTGTTTGTTTAAAGCATAGGCTCTGGGATTTAAATTATAGATAATTTTATAAATTTATCCATAAAATATATAGAAAAAGTATTAATGCAAATCTACAGAAAATTTAATAATCTTTAAATTTAATAAAAATAACATTACAAAGGTATTTTTTGAAGAAAAACTATTTTGAGCTTCTTGTAAAGTGCCATTTCCGTTGAAGAAAAACTATTTTGAGCTTCTTGTAAAGTGCCATTTCCGGTAATCTGATTTTCACCAAAATCTAATGGGCTTTTTCCAATACAGAAAAAGTTCGAAATACAAGATTTCAAAATTTTCTGAATGATAGTATTTGAGTTAGAGTGGAGGATCCACACACGCATACACACATATACACATACACATACACACATACACACATACACACATACACACACACTCAAACTCACACACATACACACATAAACACATAAACATAGACATCATCGTGAAAATGTTAAAATTGGATTCTAGGGACCTTAAAACTTGATCATTTACCAAAATCTCGATATGCGATTTTTAGCATGATCTCTATACCTCCCTTACCAAGGGTAGAGGAAGGTAAAAACATATTGTAAATTGTAAAATGTTAAACAAATTATCATATAGATTAAAATTGGTAGTTGGGATTTCCAAAAAACAGTTTAAATAAATTACCAATGTACACCGAAACATTTTCCGAATAAATAGATTAGCCAAATAATTATTCAAGCTGCAAATTTATTTTTTTATAGTCTCAAATTAATTTTGTCCCCTGCACAGTTAAAAACAACAAAATGTCCAGCAATTTTTTTATTTCGTTTTATCAATCAGTCAGAACTAAACCAATTTTTCAGCGCTGAAAATAAAACATGTGAGGTTAAATTAACATTTATAAAATTCTATTTGGCTGGAACAGCATTGAAATTCAATTCATCAGCGTTGGATAGAGAGCGGTAATGTGTAATGAGAATGATTTCAATTAAATTAAATTTGGATCGGTATTCGATAAAGTGCAAACAGTGATCTGCCAGGTCTTCGAAGCTGGAGCAGCCAGAGCAGCCATGGCGAAAATCCCATTACGCAAACGATTACGTCGTAGAACAAAATTTCCAAGTAATTTCGTCCTGGCGCGAGTTTTAAATGGTCATGGACTTGTTTCACTACCACTTCTCAATAGAATGTTAATGCATAAAGTTTTTACTAATAGATTATAAATCAACTATGATATACGCAAGCCGAAAACTTTCAAAGCGGATTCATAAAATGAACATTAATACTTTTTACCGGTTTCAGGATATTATTCCATTGTCTACATGTACAAAAGTAGGCTGGTAACTAAGTAATAACTGTATCTGTATGGTAATATTATTACCATACTGATTTGTCAACAACAGTCTACAAAATGAAAGTAAAATAAAATGAAAATATAATGTTCTTCATTAATACATACAGATAACGTTAGCCTATCGTTCTAAATACGGTCTACTTTATTCTAAAGTAATAAACATTAGAAATAGAGCACATAACATGAATATTTGTCATATTGACATATGTCAAAATAATTGTTCTGTTAACCATAGCAATCTGAAAGTAGCATTAATGAGAGAATTTCAAAAAATGGTATTTATCAATAATGTCTTAATTTTCTGAAACCGATAAACTATTGAACAAACCACGGATGTTATTAATCATAATCCTTAGATGTCTTAAAATCCTCTCTCTACGAGCTCGGATTTCAAACTTACATCTGCGGCAGTTATGATGTGCATAACATTCCTAGGTATGTTAATAGCTATTACCTTCCGTCACCTTTAGGTAAGGAAGGTATTCAGTGATGAGTTTTTAATGAATAAGCACGTTTTATGGTCCCTAGAATACTATTTTTATGATGATGTCTGTATGTGTGTGTGTGTGTGTGTGTGTGTGTGTGTGTGTGTGTGTGTGTGTGTGTGTGTGTGTGTGTGTGTGTGTGTGTGTGTGTGTGTGTGTGTGTGTATGTGTGTGTGTCAGTGTGTGTGTATGTATGTGTGTGTGTGTAACAAAATTTTCGTCTACGATAACTCTAATACTACAATTCCAAAAGTTATAATTCTTTCGTATTCCTCTTCGCTGCGTCCATATAAAGAGCTGATTAAATTTTGGTTATTATTGGTCAACCGGAAGTATCTTCATTTGAAGATTTTAACAGTTTTTCTTGAAAAAAAGATGTTAAATATCATTTTTCTATTTGGTTCTTTAAAATGTACTTTATGAAACCCATTTGGAAATCACAGAGTATGTCTTTATGACATCCAAATGATTCTTTAAAATGTACTTTATGAAACCCATTTGGAAATCACAGAGTATGTCTTTATGACATCCAAATGAGTTTCATAACGTACATATTTTGAAAAAATGACCAAAATAGAAAAAATTGTATAAAATACACGTTTCATAAGACATTTCAGCGCACTTGTCCCCTTAGAAAACTCGCGGCAAGCCGCTCGTTTCTAAGAATGACGCGTGCGCTACAATCATGTCTTATGAAACTTGTATCTTAATGTACTATTTTTCACTTTTAATGTTATTATAAATATTAAAGAACAATGCATTCTTTATACGATTTGACTGAATTTTATACTTCATATTAAATGGATAAAGAGTTATAAAATTATAAAGAAATTAAATTTTATAAATTAGCCAGCTATATTAAGAAAATTCTGATTGAAAGATGTCAGTACCAAATGCAATTGACATATTCGTAGTATATTTGTGCTATAATTTTACTCGAAATATAAGATCTTTTTTGCTCGAAACTTTCTGTATGGAATTTGTATAAAATACATACAACTGTCGAAAGATAATGTACATACAAGATATTTAGAATCTTTTACAAGGAACTTTCTGTATGGATTTTATAGAAAATACATACGCATTTAAGAAAATTCTACCGGTAGATACCGCATCTACCGACTGTGTTCGAAAACACGAGTGCTAAAAACTTACCGTGTTCGAAAATGGTACAATATATACCAGATTCATCTACCGGATTCATGAAGAATCTAATCTCAAAAAAAGGTAGTGATGCAAGTGTGTTCAAAGTAGGACTCTGCTCAGTTTGTTAACTACATTCAATTTATTATTTATTTATTTATTTGTTTAGAGGCAAAATATTATTTAAATACAAATTTTCTTTGATGTTGAAATTTGCACGCAATTTAAACATAATCAAAAAATACAAATGGAAATAAAATGTATATGAAATAAATCTGAAAATCCGCTTAACATGTATAAGTATAAAAGATTATTTTTATTCACTTTGTACACATATTACATCATATTAATTTTTTTATTTCGCCAACAATAAGATATTCTCTTTTACTATAATTAAAATCTACAATCCCTCAAATTAAAAGATTCTCACTGGAGTTCATTAATTAAAGGAATTAAATTTATGCATTTTGAGAGGAAATATAACAGAACCCAAATGAAGTCTTTTTGAAATTAAATGGTTAATTTTCATTCTTAGCTACGGAAAAATGTCACAAGCAGTCCCTTTAATTAGTAGTTGAAAAATTATTCTTCTTGCAGTAGTCAAGTTGCATTAAAGCAGAAAATGCATTTGTTTCTATGAAATATGAATTTTGACGTTTTACTCACTTTATTCTACTTTGTTCTTTACTTGTGCTGCACAAGTTGTGCATCAGATTCAGGTAATTAGTTCTCCGTAATTTAATTATAGCTGTTTATTTTCTCTAAAATCTAATTATCAATGGCAAAACAACTCAGGAGTATAATTAACTAACCAAAAATGTAAATTATCATAGAGATGGCTTAAAGAACAAACATTGCAGTTTTTTTTTGTGAAAATTAAGATACAACCATGTGAAATCAATTAGAACCAGAGATCCGCCACTATATTTTAATTTTTTATACGATGATGTCTGTATGTGTGTGTGTATGTGTATGTGTATGTGTGTGTATGTGTGTATGTGTGTGTGTATGTGTGTGTGTGTGCGTGTGTGTTTGTGTGTGTGTGTGTGTGTGTGTGTGTGTGTGTATGTGTGTGTGTGTGTGTGTGTATGTCTCTAATAGTACAATTTCAAAAATTATAATTCTTTCGTATTCTTCTTCGCTACATCCATATGAAGAGCTAATTAGATTTTGGTTACAATTGGTCAACCGGGAGTACCCTCATTTGAAGATTTTAACAATTTTTCTTCAAAAAACTATGTGAAATATCATTTTTTCACATTTAATGTTATTATAAATATTAAAGAATATTTTATTATCTATTCGATTTGAATACTAAATGGATATAGAGTTAAAAATGGTGATTATCTTATAATTTTACTGAAAATATAGGATCTTTTGCTAGAAATTTCTGTATGGAATTTATATAAAATACATACAACAGCCGGAAGGTAATGTACAAGAAATAGAAACTTTGGCAAGGAACTTTCTGTATGAAATTTGTATAAAATATATAGAACTGACGGAAGGTAATTTGCTGGCCACATCTAAGGAAGGTATTGTCTTTGGTCAAAAAAAAGGTGGTGAGTTTTTGATGCATAAGCACGTTTTAAAGTCCCTGGAATAAGATTTTACTATTTTTACGATGGTGTCTGTATGTATGTATGTGTGTATGTGTGTGACGTTTTTTCGGATCCGATAACTCAAATACTACAACTCAAAAAATTATATTTCTTTCGTATTTCTTTTCTTTACATCCATGTGAAGAGATGATTAGATTTTGGTTATAATTGCTCAACCGGCAGTAGCCTAATTTTAAGATTTTAACAGTTTTTCTTGAAAAAACACTGTTAAATATTATTTTTCCATATTGTTATTATAAATATTAAAGAATATTTTATTCTCTATACGATTTGATTACATTTTATACTTGATATTCAATGGATATAGAGTGAAAAATTACAAATAAATTAAATTTCATATTAAGAAAATGCTGATTGATAGATGGCAGTGCCAAGTGCAATTGACATGTGTCTGTTATATTATTATATTTTACTGGAAATATAGAAGCTCTTAGATACATGAAATTTTCTGTATGGAATTTGTACAAAATATATAGAACTGGCAGAAGGTAATATGCTTGAAATATGGGATCTTGTGCAAGAAACTTTCTGTATGGAATTTGTACAAAATATGTGGAACTGACGAAAGGTAATGTACTGGCCACATCAGATTTTTTTATATAATTCAAAATGAAAGATATCTTCGTTTTTTTCAGTTAGTAATTTTGTTTTATATCCACCGGGTTCAAAATATAGGTCTAAATTTAAAATTAATAAAATTATTTAATTTGTAAATTAAATATTGGCACTGGGACAATATTTCCAATAGAAAATACAAGAAAATTAAAGTATGTAGTAGGTAGTTAGCTACAAACAATGATTTCATAATTTTTAATCGCATCAGGTAAGACAAAACTAGCAAAACTGGCTTCAAGCTTCAAATCATCGCTAATAAATTTACAAGTAGGTTAATGCATTTGGAAGTGCGATTAAAGACGATGCATTACGTAACTTCAACATTGTACAACAGAGTAAAGCCCTTTGATCACCACTGCTTTGTATCTCTTGCAATGCATGACCTGTATGCTACACTAAACCAAGGCGTTATAGGCCTTAGAATTCCATGTCTGCTTGACAACTACAATTATGCGACTCTAACTATTCCAGTAACTTAATTGCTTGACGCTTGAATGTGTTTATTTCAATACAATTAATTTATATAAAAATAAAAACTATAGGCGAGCTTTCTATATCTCTTTATCTCTTATGAGTTATCTCATAAGTTTACGGGAGATTTTAAAATTAAAATTTAAACAGTCTTGCGGATATTTGCGCTAAAATGACGAAAAAAGACGAGTTATTGCCACAATTTTTTCTTGTATTTATTATAATTTACTGAGAACTCTAATAATCCAATGGAAAATATAGTGAATTCTATGCTATGACTTCTTAAATAGAATCTAAAACAGTATTCTAAAAAATTATAATACTGCCAACACATTTAAAAGCTGTTTTAGATTCTATCTAAGAGGTCATGGTAGTGCTTTACTGTTTCTTTCTTCGATATTGTCTTTGTCTAAAAGGTTCTTTTAAAACTCAGTGGACGGCAACAGTAAAATTCTAAAATCATGTCCTCATTAATCGGACATTAGATCGAATTTAACCAAAATTTTAATTTATTAATAGAGTTTAAAATACGGGTTTATTATGTTTTTACCGGTTTCAGGATACTAAACCCTTGTTTACATATATAAAAGTAAGCTGGTAACTAAGTAATAACTGTATCTGTAGGGTAATATTTATTACCATACTGACATGTCTACAAAGTGAATATAAAATCAAATGAAAGTATAATTCTATTCTTTTATACTTACAGATAACGTTAGTGTATCGTTCTTAACATGATTTACTTAAATGTAAAATAATAAACTTGAGGAATAAATCACATAATTTGAATATTTGTCGAATTAACATTGTCAAAATAATTGTTCTGTTTATCATGGCATTCTAAAAGTAGCATTAGGGCCACTTTTGCAATCATTAGATAAACCTCGTATAACGCTATACGAGTTATAAAATAGAAAATTGTATTTTACAAACCTCGGATAAACCACAGATAGAATAAATACCAGTATTTCTTATTCTATGAAAATCGGTCATATAAACCTCGGATAACTTTATCCCTTGTTCTTATGGATACCACGTAAACACAAACGATTTGTTATTATTCTTACGTTTGACAGATGTCAATCAAGTATTTCATCATCACTGTTAGAATCAAATATATCATTTATATCATCTAACATAGAAAAATGCAAATTAGAAGATAGAAATAATAACAATATTGAAGAAAATAGTCTAACAAGAAGATAATTTTATTGTGCCAATACCAACCTAAAGTGTTTTAACGTAATTCCTGGTATAACTATCTCACGGATAAAAATGCATTGTAAAAGACAGTCTTGTTTATCGAAGATATAATTGCTAGGATAAAGTTATACCTCCGATAGCTATACGATAGTTTATCCATCAATTGTAAAAGTGGGCCTTAATGAGAGAATTTCAAAAAATAATATGTTTAATAATGTCTTCATTTTCTGAAACCGATAAACTATTGAACAAACCACGGATGTTATGCATCATAACAAGCCCTGGGGCAAGTATTTCAATCGTAGCTTAAACCTAAGCTTACGTAAGCTAAACTTTAAAATATGGAGCTTACTTAAACCTCGAGTATGTATAGGATGGTAACAGTTCGAATATTTCACTGGAGTTAGGACCTAATATCTAAGTTGTTTTGATCCATAACAATGGAAAGTATTATCCTTTTTATAATTTAACGATATATTGAATTCACAAGGTGCTAAAAGAGAGAAAGTTTCCGAGTGAAAAAAGAAGAGCGCATAGACGCCCACAGGGGGGCCGAAAGGGTCGACTGACCCCCCTTTCATTTATGGACTGTACCAATTTTTAAAAATAAAATTATATTTTTTTAATAATTTTAATAGCTAGATGGTCTATTTCGGTGTTATTTTCTTTAATATGCCGTAGTTTATTCTAATCATTTTATGATCACGTTCTTCTCAAAACTTTCACAATTATCGATTTTACTGTTATATAGAAATAAAGAAATAGAAAAGTAAATAATGAATTGACATTGCATATATATAAAAAGTATCTACGTATGATTACGGTTGCCGTAGTTTGTGAGGAGCGCGATTTAATTAACATTTAATTATTATACATTTTATTTTGAGCAGTTCAATAGAATAATTATATTGTTACTCAGTAATATAATATTTTAATTTAATGCAACATTGCATTTTCAGATTGTCTGTTTCTGTAGTTATTGCTTATGCTCGCATCTCGCATCATAAAGCCTAGTGCTTTTAGAGCGTACATACGCATTTTCGTCATAAAATATTGATTTTAACATTTTAAGAATTTGTTAAATTTGATTCATTGTAAAAAACTCTATATTATTTTACTTTGCATTAAAACACGTTTGGCCCTGAAAATGATTAAAAATTCGCCTGCGGTGCATTTTTTTCTTACAACAAAGATATCGACCCACCTTGTAAAAAAGACTGCGGGCGCCCATGGAAGAGCGTGTATGAATTCGGTTATGAATGTGGCTGAGGCGAAAGAAGTGCGCTTAGACAGGAATGTATGGTGAAGGATGATTGTTTCGTAATTATTATTGTGGCCCGGATGGGGTATTTCGCTACCGAAAATCGTTCACTTTAATATGTTAAGAATGAGGAATATTTGTTGTATGATCTCAGGTTAGTACGAATATTATTGATGAGAGAGTAATTATTTTTGTGGTGGATGTTATTATTATGTTTCGGATTTGTGCTAACCCACTAAGCGGGAAATGCGTGATTTTATGTATGTATATTTATAATCATTAAATTTAATGTTGTGCGACTTATTTACATCCGTATCCAAGGCAACATCATTCCCTTTAAACCGTTCTCTTTTCTCGTGCAAACTTAGATTGTTGCAGCACTTTATTTTCTTGCAAACATTTGTGCACCGTTTCGTTTCTATAACTTTATAAAACCATGATTTCCTCCAGTTTGTAAGGATTTCAGAAGCGATTAAAGCGAAACAAAAACAGAAGAAAATCAAAACCGACAATTCTGGCGGTATGGTTTGAAAAAGAGCGTTAGTCGGATGGAGAACAGAAATGTCCTTTGCTGTCACAATGTCGGCACGCTAGTTTCCTTTGCTTAACGCTTGTGACAAGCACAAGACTGCGTTCTTTTAAACTTTTTGTAATCGTGAGCTACACAGGGCCGGCTTCTATAATTTCAGGGCTGAGAGCAAAAATATAAAATGATTATTAATAATAATTGATGTGGATGTATGCGTTGTATGACCAATTATAATTCGAAAGACCAGGGTTCGATTTGATATGATTGTGTAATTTAAACATGAAGTATTTAAATAACTAAAAAAATGGTGGCTCTCAAAATCCAAAAAATCTAATGTAGCCAACACATGACCTCCTGTCAATTCCATGTTTGAAATAGCAATGAACTTTAAAGTATCACTTCCGGTTGATCGTTTGTAAACAAAATCTAATTTGTTGTTCCAATAAATAGAAAAATCTGTAATACCAAATTTTGGATTATATTTTATTGTTTTTCCACGAAAATCTGTTAAGAGATTCAAATTAAGTACCACTTCCGGTATACTCAAAATCTAATGTTGTTTCAAATTATACACGTGTTTTAAACACCAAATTTGAGAAATTTTGGATATGTTTTAATATACTTTTTCAAGAAAATCTGTTTATAGCTTTCTGTAAAGTAGTACTTCCGGTTTATCAATTTTAGAAAACATCTAACATGTCGTTCTCATTAATATAAAAGTCTTAAATACCAAATGTGAAAAGTTTTGGATTGTATCAATTTATTTTTCACGAAAATGTGTTCAGAGCTTCAAATAAAGTATCACTTCCGATTTATCAATTTTAGCCAAAATCTAATATGTTATTCCCCTTCTTATAAAAATCGTAAATACTAAATTTGACAAGTTTTGGAGTATATCATAATATATTTTTGACGAGAATCTGTTCAGAGCTTCAAGTAAAGTATCACTTCTGGTTGATTAATTTTAGCCAAAATCTAATATGTTATTTTACATGATATAAAAGTCTTAAATACTAAAATTTAAAAGTTTTGGATTATATTTTAATATAGGTTTTTATTAAAAACAGTTATGGGCTTCAAGTAAAATATCACTTCCATTTATCCAATTTTACCCAAAATCTAATCAACTCGTTGTATGAATTCAGGAAGCTTAAATACGGAAAATAGATATATTTGGAAGTTTTTTATCGTGGTCGAAAAAAATCGTCACACACACACACACACACACACACACACACACGCACACACACACACACACACACACACACACACACACACACATACACACACCATCGTAAAAATAATAAAAACGTGTTGTGGGGACCCTAATTCGTGCTTATTTACTGAAAAATCACCATCGAATTTTTGACACGATTATACATTTACCTCCCTTACCTACGGTATGACGGGAGGTCATAACACCCCTCCAAAATTTACGAAATTTCATATATATATCGGGTGTCTTAGGCGACACAAAGGAGTTTAAAATTTTGTATGCTTATTCACCGATACTAATTCTGTGGATTACAGTTTGAATTAGTAAATGTACATGTGTTAAGATAAAAATTAAGAAAAATTGTGGAATTTACAGGATTGTTGTTCATTTCCCGAAAAAATAGTTTCCTAGGAACGATTCTGATAGTAAAGTGGTAGCGTGTGCGCTTGGTAATAAACAAAACTCGAAACCAGTGGACAGCGAAACTTATTTTTACTTTTCAAAATGGATTGAAATACAAGATTATACTACTTATAAATGGGTACCTATATATTTAAATGTGAATAAACAATGAATCTAAACTAATGTTTTACGATTCCTTATATATGTATTTATTTATGCATTTATTTATTTATAAGTTTAAAAAGAATTCCCAATTAAATAAATGAACAACGTTACCAGTATCCTCTATTACAAATTTATGGTGACCTTATTTCGGACGTACAAATGCATTAATGCACCTCCCCCTTAGCCGGCCCTGGTTACAATGCAACTCTTGCGAAGGTAATTTTTTGCTTGGTTTAATTACACGAAAAGCGCAAAATGTGTAGTTAAGTCCAAGTTAGCTTTTTTAATACCTCCCACATATGAAGAGCATTTTTTCAGCCTGAATTTAATCTAAATTTAAAACGTATACAGTTTTTAATTCGTTTTTGAATATAAAGTCAAATAATGTGCACGGCCCGTTCCTGAATTTTTATTTTTTTAAGCTCATTGTTTTAATTTTAATTCACGCTGTAACTGCATTGCTGAGCCACTGTGTAATTAAATATTTTTGCTTTTTTAGCTTACGATACCTATCCTATCTTCTACAAAGAACTGGGTCATATGGTTATTTATTTATATTTTCATTTCACCTGGGAAATATTAAATACATGAAAGCAATTGAAAATTTCATTTCTGTTTGTCTGCTTAAGAAGGTTTTAATAATTTGTACTTTTTATATTACCGTATTTTATAATTTTTTTCTTCAGTAATATATGAAGAAGAATAATTATATTTCATAATATGAAAGTGTAAATATTCATAATATTTACAATTTAAATACAGTTTTACATTTAATATATAACTGAATGAAATATTAATTTTAGACATTAAGTATTCTACTAATATTTCTTATTTTCTTGAAAATACTTTTTTGAGATTTAATTGTAAAATTTTAAAGTGTTAACAGTTTTTCTTGAATAAAATGGTTTCATTTTGATTTTAGAAATAAGAGTTTTGAAGAATTAAATTCTGCGTCTAGTACATCAAATAAAATAAATAAATAAATATATCATCACGGCATATTACCCATTGCTGGGTGTGCCAATCCGCTTTGTATGCAGATATCGGTAATGATGATGACATATTTGTACCGTGCGGGCGTTTACCAGGCGTCACCTCACGGGCACTCATAGCGGGCGTGGAAAGTGCACCACAGGGGTCAATTTGTGCCATTTAAAATTCGAAATATTTGGCGTCGGTCGGGATCAAGTATTATTAAATTAGCCTTTTGTATAAGTGAGATATGTAAATTTAAAACATATACTTTCTGGTTTTTGTAATGAAGCTTGCTATGAATTAGAATTAACAATTTTTTTAAAAAAAAATAGATGTTAACGTTAAATTACGTCAAATACGTGCAATTTTATAATTGGGTTTATACTTCATATTGGTCTTGCGTACAAGGAAGTCGTGTGGTGTCCACATCAGATTTTTTTTTACAAAATTTAAACAATTATTGAACTTACACAAATAATGAAAATTTTCTACAAATTTCTTTCGACTAGTTGACATCGCAAAATTTGCGTGTTCAACATTCAGAAATCAGAGGGCAGTATAGTATGACTAGCGAATGAAAGTTGATGTTTTGATTATTTAATAGATGTGATTCCTTTTGAAAACATTTCCCTATATTTGATTTGAAAGGAAAATGACCCTTATATATTCCGTTAGGCCCGGGCCACACTATGCATTTTGTCGGGAGCGGTAAAACCGCATCCGGTTAAACCGGATGAATCGTACAGCGTCTACATATATCCCGCTAAACAGGACGGTAGCAATGAAAACCCGATTCGGACACAGTCGGACCAACATCTGATCAGTGCATAGCCCAAATAGTATACGATGTCTATTAAAAAACAAAACTAGACCCTTGTGAATGCTCGCAATATCTCCAATGTGTTGTAGTTGTCATGCGGCAAATTGACCGTCCCGCCAAACCGCAACATGCTGCGGTAGAATCCGGCAACCGGACCGCAACCGCATCGATGTGAACGCGTTCATTTAAAACAATAAGTTGTTGTCTTCCCGGTCAATCGGTCCCGTTAAACCGGTCCCGCCAAAACGCATAGTGTGGCCCAAAGCCTTAGAGATTAGAATTGTACTTAATACCAGGAGGCATTTAAAATAACTTTAGCAACAGGATTCAGGGATGTATTTAAAAAATTTAATACCGCAAATTCTAGTTCGTTCGTTTCAGGTGCCAAACTACATAGTTTAAAGATCAAAATATTTTGTTATAATGAACATGCACAAAAAATGTCTAAAATATTTTAAACGCACCCTTATTTTGATATTCAGCTACCCTAGTCGGCCATCTATTTTCAGCCAGATATAATAATGTATTTCTGTGCTTTCCTAGTCCAGTATTTAAATGGGTTCATGCAAAAATTTCATACCAGAATATTTCATACAATTCTATTCTTCTCTAGGGTTTCAACAGGAACTACATTTATAATAGTATATTATACGCCAAGGTTGAGAAGATAATCATTATTGACCCAGTGATACAAGGCGCCTGGTCAATAATGATCTTCTCAACCGTGGTTTATATACTATTTCTTTCACTACTAGCACCTAAATTCTATTTAACGAATTTTATATTAATAATAACATAAGAATGTTGACATTAATATTTATTAATATCTATAAAAACTAAGTAGGCAGGGCATTCATTGAGACGTACTTCCGCTACCATTTTGGCTGAAAATGGTGGTGACATATTATCTCTAAAACGTCATGGCGGGTGGAGGTCTGCCACGGTAGCGAATGGCTACATTGAACAGTCCCTCGCTGATAAAATGAGGATTGCTGTAATGGTACAAGGGGCATCACTCCCTTCAGTCCCATCAGAACCGATTGTTCCTATAGCCAGTGAATGTGAGACTACGAGCCCTTGAACAACTTACTGTCCAAGCCCCATACCTCAATCAATGATGCCAGAAATTCAAAATGCGACAATAAATATAGGAAACACTTAAACCTCATTGAATACGGGTTCTGCAGCAATAAATTTGACTTGTCACAATTGCACTATCAATTTCAACTATAAATAGCAAATAAATGTTACCGGTTTTGTGTTTTTACATAGAAATGTAATTATAACTCTAAAAAAATGTACAATGTAAGATAATTGAAATAATGTTACAATAAACACTTACCTTTTCATAGATTTAACAATAAATAAATACCTAAATTAACATTTCGCATTGTAAATATAATGTGAACGCACGAAAAATTTGATAAGAAATAAGATCGTAGAATATTAAGATTTTTAATCTGAAATTTAATTATTGCCAACTTGAAATTAGGCGGCAAATTTAAATATGTTTTCTTTGCGTTTAATAAGTTAAATAAATTCAGAAGCTTGAATTTCTTTAAAAAGTGACAGTTCGCATAATTAACCATGGTCAATAATAATTCATTATTGACCGTTGTTAAGCGTTGCTAAGGAAGCGGTAGAGAAAAACAATTTCATAACTCAAAAACAAGTCAATAATGGTATGTTTGTAGGCTAGTAGTGAAAAATAGTATATTATGATATAAGTGTATAAGCTAGCCTTTAAAGCACGCACGACAAGTTTAAAGCCGCGACGCGTAGCGGAGTGGCTTTAATGTCGTAGTGCTTTAAAGGCTAGCTTGTACACGTGTATCATACGCTATTTTTTATTATAAATGCATCATAACCATTTAAAACTGAAAATTATTGCAAATCATACGGTTTTGATTTTTGATCCAGTGAGTTTAAGCGTTTCCAAGGAGACAGTTAGCAATTATTCGTATGATTCGTATTGTTTAAGTTGTCAACAAGTCAATATTTTTTCACGTGATTGTGAGAGTGAGAAATGAATGAAATTAAAGAATTAGCTGAACAGGCGGAGTTAAGATTAATTCCGCCTAAATCTAAAGACGCGTATTATAAGGAATACGAAAAATTAAATAAATGGATGGAAAATAAAAATGCCGTAACTGTGGATGAAACACTCATGCTGGCCTATATGAACCAAATGGTATAACGGTAACTTGTGAAATTTATTGTACTTATTTTGTGTTTCGTTATAGTCAAATCAGTATAAACCTTCATCATTATGGTGCATTCATTCCAAATTACAAGCAATGCTAAAACTTAAGAAAGGAGTAAACATAGCTACTTTTCATAAATTGCATGCTTTCATGAAAAGCGTTAATAAAGGCTACGAGCCGAAAAAATCTTTCGTATTTTCGGAAGAACAGTTAAGGAAATTTTTTATTGAAGCCCCAGATAATACCTACTTATTTTTGAAGGTAAGCGCGAGATTATGATATTTTTTACAAAATTTAATAAATATTTTATTTTAAAGGTGGTAGCCATATGTGGAATATTTGGCTCATGCAGGAGATATGAATTATGTGATTTGCGCCTGTCTGATATTAAAAAAGAAGGTTCTGTTTTAATTATTAATATTCGACCATCAAAAACCGAAAAAGGTCGAAAGTTTGCTGTGGTTGATAATGATGACATATCGTATGTCAAATTATTTAACAAATACCTATCTCTACGTCCAGAAAATATATCTACGGATAGAGTATTTTTGAAATACGCCAATGGAAAATGCATTAAACAAGTCGTTGGAATTAATACTTTTGGAAAATGTCCTTCTCTTCTGGCGCGTTTCTTAAATCTTCCTGACGCTACAAAGTATACCGGACACGCGTTCAGGCGCAGTTCTGCCACAATCATGGCAAACAGCGGAATGAGTGTGGATGAACTGAAGCGCCAAGTAGGATGGAAATCATCAACGGTAGCGAGTGGATATATTGAAGAATCCATACAGAACAAAATATCAGTCACGAAACGCATTGGAGAGGCACTTACCAGTACACAAACTATATTAAAAGATAATATAGACATTCCAGCAAACGGTGACAGCGAAACTATAAATACCCAGCTAAAATCCTGTAATTTCCATATTGCTGACAACAAAAATTGTAATTTTTATATAAATTTAAATAAAAACCAATAATAATAATTGTTTTAGTTGTTATTCATATTAATTGTCATTTTTCGTTACCTAGGTAACTCAAAAATTTAGCGTGTTTTTATGGTCGATTTAAACACGCTTTGGCGTGTTTTAAAGAGGGATTATGATGCATGTATAATAAAAAATAATTTAAACGTCAACTTTCATTTGCTAGTCATACCATAATCATGTCATTAAACCTACGGTACTTTTTATCTACAACGAAATATAAATTATAGGTACTTTTTCTTTACTATTCATTCCAATAAATTACTAAAAAGAATCCTATTATGACTATATTATTTCAACAAATTATTCCTGCTGAATTTAAAATTCTGTAACCGCTCAACCTACACGACTAACAGAACTGGAGAAGTAAAATGTTAAACCTTTGAAGTAGACGAAGCAGTTGAGTCGCAATGTCTCGCCATTCCGCGTCCCTGCGTCTACTCTCTGAACACGTGTTCCTGCATTCAAACTTTCCCACTTGCCTTGATCCTGCTCTGCTGCTTGGATAGCAGGCAGGGCAGGAGCATGAGCAGTCTTATCAAAGCTACTTGCTGCAGGATAAACATGCTCCAGGAATATATTGTCCCTCAATTGCAGCAGGATGAAATTGTTATTGATATAGGATACTTAGAATGGAGACATAAAAGTCGGTATGCAGGAATAAACATGCTAAATATATTCAAATGGTTTTTGATTAAAGACAATACCTTCCTTACCTAAAGGCGACGGAAGGTAAAAAATCAAATTTTTCTTATCCTTATCTTTCTTATTTTCAATAAACTTTTATTATTGTAATGTTTTTTTTATTTATTTGTGTGTTTATTAAGACGATAAATAAGTATTAAAAAGATAATAACAAGGACGATTACTAATATTAAACAATTGTTAAAAACTAATTAAGAGAAGCAGGGCAAAATTCGTTTTTGGCACGACGTCTCTGTGCTGAACCTTATCCTTTACGGCGATTACCCACTCACCGTTTGTTTGTGAGAATACTCCAACGCCTTCGAGACACAGGTTCTGTGCGACCTAATCATGGGAGAGGTGGTGGCCGCCAACATCAACACGATAATATGGTAAATGATATCTTAGATGCTGTACATGCTGAACCAACTAGTAGTACCCGAAGAGTATCTCAACCATTAGGAGTACCACATTTGGTATGGCGAATTTTAAGAGATCATAACTACCACCCATTCCATTTTCAACGGGTGCACGGGCTAACAGAACCTGACCATCAGTTTAGAGTACGGTTTTGCAACTGGCTTTTACAAAAACATACTGCAAATCCTAATTCCCCTCGTACATCATATTTTTTGATGAAGCAACTTTTTCGAGGGAGGGAGTTCATAATTCTCATAACTCTCATTATTGAACTCAAGAAAATCCGCACGTTGTTATACGAGGCATTTTTCAGCATCGTTTTTTCGATAAATGTTTGGGCAGGTATTGTTAATGGAATGTTACTTGGGCCGTATACATTCTACGAAATAGGATGACTGGAGCTAGTTATTTATTATTTTTTCAAAATACTTTGCCAGAAAATGTGCCTTTAAATGTGCGTCAGCAGGCATGATTTCAGAACGATGGTGCGCCACCATAGCATAGTGTATGCTGTAAATGTAAGAGAACATTTAAACCAAGTGTTTGGGGACAGGTAGATTGGCCTGCTAGATCCCCTAACCTAAATCCGCTGGATTTTTATTTCTGGGGTCATTTTAAATCACTCGTATACGATAACTAAAATGCGCCGGAAAACGAAGAGAACTTAGGCAGAGAGTAGCAATTCAGCAGAAACAATACGAGTACAAACTTCGTGTCAAGGCTGTACTAGATCATTAATTCAACGTGCTGCAATGTGTGTAGGGATGAATGGTGCAAATTTTGAAGAGTATCTGTAGTTTTGTTTGTGTTTAGTTATTTCTCAAATTATCTTAATATTAAATATAATGCATTAATATTAGAAATTATTTTGTATTCAAAACTATTATTATCTCTAAATCTACCGAATATTACATGTTTCTTTGATAATTAATTTTATTTAACATTTCTTTCTATGACGTATGCTACTACAGTGGTCCAAAAAATGTCTACTTCAAGTAAACTACCCTTAACTCTTTTTGTTTCATGATCAGCATGTCGTACAGTATATACCCTTTATTTTTTTGTCCTAAGCTGTGGAACACCCTGTATAGTGGCTCTTCTAGAATATTCTCGTACGGTCTCGTACTATATAACAATACGCGGGTATTTACACCTATCTCCCCTTGTTTACCTCGTTGCCCGCCTATCGCGCGCTGCACTGTTATTGATCGCCTACCTAGGCTCCTCCTCTTTCTAGAATGCTTCTATTCATGCTCGCAGACCAAATGTTGTAGGCACTCTCACATTACACTATTTTTGATTACGATCGAATAGCCTATTTTAGTAAGTAAGTTTGTTAATTGCGTGAATATCTCAATACATAAATCTATTTCTTATAAAAGTTTGTTGCCAAGATTTTCAAAAAATTGATGTTATTGTAAGAGAAATTCAACCTGGAATTCAATTATCAGCACATTTGATTTCAGGTAAATTAAGGGTTTCAAGTTTATTCACTGCTCAACTCCCATGGAATAAAATTTCCAGACAGTTCTTGACGTCAGATCTCAGGGGAGTGAAATTCAAATAAAATACATTATGATGTCTCTGCAAAGAAATTGTTTAACGCGTTTGAATGTAAACCAAAAGTTGTAGGCGGATGACGGAAAAGTGCGCCGCTAATTTCAGCTCTCTAAAGCGTCGGTTTATGGCAAGCACATTCACTGTAGCTTTCACAGTTCACACCGAGCTTAAACCGAGACCAGGCTTTTACCCACTGGTATTGAAAAGCTTTACGGGAATTTGTGAGCCGTGGCAAAACTTTTTTATGAATATCTGTGAATATTTCATAATGACGTTGTGTAAAGCTTTAATTGTTTCAAGGGTTGTTTTGTTTGTTTCAAGTTGATGTACTCATTGTTATGCGAACAATAATTTTGAAAATGACTCCGGAAATGGTGAAAAGTGAAATTAGAAAACTTAAAAAGAACTGGGAACTAAGGAAATTGTTTTTCTTTTGATAACTAAGTGCAATTTTCTCAATTAGGTACTTTATTGTATAAGCTTAAATGATTGTGATTCCAATGTGGTTTCGCTTTTCCATTTTTATATTAACGTATGTCCAATAAGTTTAGGCATCAATTTCAACATTTTTTTAAATAAAAAATCTGATGTGGCCAACACAACACCTCCCGCCGTTTAATTTTTATTAATTCAAATATACGTACTTACATATGTAGTTATGTTAGAAGATGTATTAAGTCCCATTCCATATAACTATGGTTCTATTTACTATTTTCTTTTTAAAACGTTACTATTATTATTTGAAATGATTAGTTCTTTGATAGTGACATTTATCTGTCAGTTACATACATTTGAGATATGAATTCTGTAACCAAGAAGTTGTTTGTTTAAAGGGTAGGCTCCGAGATTTAAATTATAGATAATTTTATAAAACACACACACACACACACACACACACACACACACACACACACACACACACACACACACACACAAGTCCGTTTCCACGACTTGATCCCCACGTCATCAATAGTAAATATACGGTTAAAATCGCCAGGGGCGGGAGGAATTGATGACGTCATATTTTTTACATGACTTTATTACAGGGATTTAATTTTCTAGTTTGATATAAGACAGAGAATGACAGGACTTTGTTAAGGCTTCTCCTCGAACACGACTAATATACGGCGGCTGCGAGATATATCCAGCTTCAGAAATGGCACACCATACTAAAATTTTACCCTCAAATTAGATTTACCTTTAAATTTAGCATTGTCTGGTTTGTTTTCCATATCATTATTATAAAAACCATCGTTTCCTTTCATCTTTGAATGGGACAGAGTAAAATATTTCTGGTCATCCGTTACAATACGTTTATTGAGAAAATGAATGCGCCTAACGTTTATTGAGAAAATGAATGCGCCTAAACGCACGACGACATCTAAGGATTCTTTTTAATCGAGCCACGGTATATTTTGTCTTTAACGGCTGCAATTAATCTTTGTTTTCCCATGTGGCTCAAAATTTTTGGTCAACCACTTTTGTGCAAATTAACACAGGGTATCACTTCTTCACAATCTTTTATTGTCCGATAAATTGTTGCCACAGACATATTATGCTCGCGATAAACTGCAACAATATCACACTTAGGCATTCGCCCAACAAGATTGTAAATTCCTTTACGAATATCTAGCTTATATGACATTTTGCTGCACCCAATCGAAAAATATAAACTGTCAAAATGAAAACAAGTTAATTGTGATATTTTGTTTCCAGCGACAATTTGATTAAACGTTATTTACTATGAATACAAAACATTAAAGCCCACTTGCATAAAGCATTGTTAACTTTAATCACGTTGTTAACTTTAACAAGACTTCTTTTCCAATGTATTTTTGATACGTATCCATGGTTTCAATGTGTAGTTAAACACATGATCAGCTAACAACGCTTTATGCAACTGCCCCTAAAAATTTTTCTCAAAACCATACGTTATTTTGAAATATTGCTCTTCCGTTACATCGTCTAATTATAATAAGATAAGTTTATATCATTATATATACTAGAATTCTGTATCATTTCAGTGGAATAAAATAAATTTGCTAAGGAAATACGTGCAATATCATTTCATGCAATAATAAATATTATATTAGTATTGGAAGAACTAGAAAGTTATTTTTACTCAGCAGCATTCTCATACTTTAAAAACTAGTTTCATATTTGCAATTTAATCTTTTATCCCCGTCGCAATTCTGTTCCCGCTAATCAGAAACGAAGTCAAAGTCGCTGAATAAAAGATGAGCGAAACACATCGCCATAATAACGATTTGAAAATTGAGTTCATGAAACTGTTTGAGTGAAAAATATTTCTGGTGTGGGATAAATCCGTGTCGCCATAGATGTTCTCAGTGAAGCGTATAATCAGGTATTTTGCAAGCCCAAGCCGGAGTTTGAACGAAGCTGAATCTGTACAGTCAGTCCTTACGCTGGCAATTTACTGTTCTTTTGTAATTAGTAACTTGTTCGTACGTTGTTCCATTCGTACAAGGAGGAAGTTTATCGTTCAAGTAGCTAATACACTATTGTACAAGAATTCGCGACTATGCGGGCTATTTTACGACGGAAGATTTTAGGTAGTCTATCTAACAAAAAGGCAGCACAGCCGTTCATACAATTTAGTTTATATTTAATTTTAATTTATCGTTATTTTTCATTCTTCTTGAGCTATTGCTTCAATCTAATCTCAGCATTTTATACTTTCGTTTTTGTAAATAAAGAAAAATAAAATATATATGTGCCAATCTGCTTTGTATGCAGATATCAGTAATGATGAAATATTTGCACCGTGTGGGCGTCACCTCACGAGCACTCATTGCTGGCTAGGAGAGTGCACCACAGGGATTAATTTTGTGCCATTTAAAATTGGAAATATTTTGCGTCGGTCGGGATCGAACCCGGTTTTCCAGATTCGCGACCTGACACTCAGGCACGCGGCCACGAGACTCCATATAAAATAATAAAAAATAAATGCCCTATTTTATTTTCACAGCAGTGCGGCATTTTGTTTGGTTATATAATATACCGACAGAGCAGTTATATGTCAAATTGACTTGTGAAGATGGTAAATGTATAACTACAGTGCCATTAGTTCCTGACTAAACGTTGCTGTTAAGAATGTAGACAAGTGACATTTCTCAACATTGTATAGTTAGAAATTTGGACAGCGAGCGTTTTCTCTACTTTGTCGCGCATGAGCGGAAAAGTGACATTTTGCGTTGGCAAAAGAGAGTGCAAATGGCTACTTTGTATATAGACTGTAGAAAAAGTTCTTTTCGAGATTGTAATGTTGATACTGTTTAATGGAAATTCTAGAAGCGTTGTAGGTAAAGGTGTAGAGTCGGAGTCATGGAGTCGGGCAATTTTTAGTGGAGTCGAAGTCGGAGTTGGAGTCGGTATTATATCTCTCGACTTCGACTCCAAATTTTACAAAATATAAATTTTTTTCTTTACAACTAAATAAATTATTAAACAATGAAACAACAAATAAAGCGCTCTCATGAAAAAAGAAACAGTTTCAGTGCCACTGGAGCGAACTGACGTAAGGTTACGAATTCATCGCACGACTTTTAAAAAAATCTGATGAGGCCAACACAATACCTCCCGCCATGTACAGAGTCACAAAAAAGATTAAGCTAATCTTTATTTTTGAGACCCCAAAAGGTCTCGTAGCCGCGTTCCTGAGTGTTAGGTCGCGAATCTGGGGAACCGGGTTCAATCCCGACCAACGCCAAATATTTCCAATTTTAAATGGCATAAAATTGACCCCTGTGGTTCCCTCTCCACCCTAGCAATGAGTATCCATGAGGTGACGTCTGGAAAGCGCCCGCACGTTGTAAATATTTTATCATTACCGATATATGTGTACTTATTTTTGGATTAGCGAATTTTACTCTTATTTTGGCAGTTTATTTCTTAAAACAGTCTAATCTAATCCAAGTCACTACATTTTTGATAATAAAATGAAGATTAAATTTTAAATACCTGGATTAAATAGAATTCACTAATCCAAAAATGAGAATTAGCTTAAACTTTTTGGCGAAACGTTAATTTTTATTAATACCTACATATGCTGGAAACTGTATTGATTTCCTTTCCTATTGTTCTATTTACTTATTTCTTTTTAAAACATTACTATTATTAATTTTAAATGATTAGGTCTTTGACAGTGACATGTATCTGCCAGTTACATACATTTGAATAACTGCGCATCCAAGTTTTGTTTGTTTAAAGCATAGGTTTCGGGATTAAAATTATAGATGATTTTATAAATTTATCCATAAAATATATAGAAAAAGTATTAATGCAAATCTGTAAAAAACTATTTTGAGCTTCTAGTAAAATGTCATTTCCGATTATTCGATTTACACCAAAATCTAATGGGCTCTTTCCATTACAGAAAAAGTTCGAAAGGTTTCAAAATTGTCTGAATGATAGTATTTGAGATAGAGTGGAGGATCCACACATACACACATACACACAGACATCATCGTGAAAATGTTAAAATTGGATTCTAGGGACCTTAAAATGTGGTCATTTACCAAAATCTCGATATGCGATTTTTAGTACCTATACCTCCCTTACCAAGGGTAACGGGAGGTTAAAATTGGTATATGAACCCATTAGAGACGGGGTCAGGAGTCGGAGTGGAGTCGGAATATTTAAAATATCTAGAGTTTAAGTCGCAATTTTTTCCCCCGACTCCACACCCTTGATTATAAGCGTTAAATTTTCTTCATTACATGGCACACTAATTTCTTATAAGCTTATAATACAGGCTGCAACATCATAAAGAAGTAATTGCAAATTTGTTGACCTAAAATTAGGAAGTCCTGTTAACAGTAACCAAGTGTAAGATATTATAAAGCATGCAGTAAGTAAAGTTACTGAATCCACCTTCTGAGAAATTGCCACTGGGCAAATAATGTACTTGCCGCCCCTAAATTCCGAATCAATTCCTGCAGGAAATAAAACGAAAACAAAGGAAGAACAGTAGCATGAAAAAACAATAGCCAAAGAAAACAAAAGATAAATTGATGCGAACTACTGCGAAGAATGACGAACGGTCGAGTTGCTAAAATGAGCTGGTCTTTTTGATGCGATAAAAGGATTAACGAAAAAGAGATAAAGTAAGTGAAAAATATTCGAATTAACTTATCGGAAATTCGTAATTAGCCGTGTTTTCCAGCTTTGCAAAACGTTTTTTTAGGGAAATAAAAGAAATTAACTACTTAAATACACCAATTAAGGATATAAAAATTGAGCTTATTTTAAAAATGGAAATGTTTCGAGTGTTTCGATGTTTATTTGAAATTAGGGCCTAGTTCTCAATTTCCAGCATTGTGATATAATATGAAATGATAAATTTATAGGCATCATATCACTTGAGTGTTATGCATATTATTTGACAAATGTCAATAAACATACAGTAATTTTTTTTAGTTGTGCACCTCCCGTTTTGTTCATTACAAAATTTCCAAAATAGGTACTTTACTTAAAGCATATCATAGATTTGTTTGCCCTTTTTTTCAAAAAAGAAAATATGGTCACCGTAAATGTATATCATACAACTTTAAATTTCGTTGAGGATATAGAACAAACTTGGGGTTCTTTCGAGGGATCTCCGATTTTTCTTTGGTAATGTTGGGAAAATTTAACTTGGTTGGTATTTCTTATATTCATTGAATTTTCAAAGTTGACAGTATTGTTAGTCGAATTAGTTGCAAGCTTTTAATTATAAAAAATTTGAATTTTTGTGATGTTTCTACGCCCGGAGGTGAAAAATAGTTATTTACGATACAAGTTTATTTTTACAAACAAAAAATTCTTGATTCTTATTTTATTCATTTTTTTTTGTTTTTACTTTTCGTCAAGGTATTGTCTTAGGTCAAAAAATTCGATGATGAGTTTTTAATGATTAAGAACGTTTTAGGGTTCCTAGAATACGATTTTACTATTTTTACGATGATGTCTGTATGTATGTATGGATATATATATATATATATATATATATATATATATATATATATATATATATATATATATATGTGTGTGTGTGTGTGTGTGTGTGTGTGTGTGTGTGTGTGTGTGTGTGTGTGTGTGTGTGTGTGTGTGTTTGTGTGTTTGTGTGTCGTCTGTGATAACTCTCTCATTAATATTCAGTTAAAATTTGAAACAGAAACTATTTAAATTAATGTACATGAAGATGAAAAATAGCAGAACAGAACAGAAATTATTTAAATTAATGTACATAAAGACGAAAAATAATGTACTACTCTTGCCCTACGGCTTGTCACCCCAATTTTTTTACTGGATATAAAAGTAAATGACCTCCTTAATATTCAGATAAAATTTGAAACAGAAACTATTTAAATTAATGTACATAAAGATGAAAAATAGCAGAACAGAACAGAAACTATTTAAATAAATGTACATAAAGTAATACTACAATTTCAAAAATTATAATTCTTTCGTATTCGTCTTCGCTACATCCATATGAAGAGCTGATTAGACTTTGGTTACAATTGGTCAACTAGAAGTACCCTAATTTGAAGATTTTAACAGTTTTTCTTGAGAAAATGCTGTTAAATATCACTTTTTCACATTTAATGTTCTTATAAATATTAAAGAATATTTTATTCTCTATACGATTTGATTAGATTTTATACTTCATATTCAATTGATATAGAGTTAAAAAATTATAAATTAAATTTCACAAAGCAGTCAGTTGTGCTATAAACATGGAAACATCTACTACATTAAGAAAATTCTGATTGACAAATGTCAGTGTCAAAGTGCAATTTACATAATATGTTTGAGTTATAATTTTACTGGAAATATGTAGATTCTTACAAGAAACTTTCTATATGAAATTTTTACAAAATAAATAGAACAGACTGAAGGTAATGCACTGGAAATATGGAATCATTTGCACAAAAACTTTCTGTGTGGAATTTGTACAAAATACTTAGAACTGACGGAAGATAATGTGCTGGCCATATCAGATTTTTCTATATGTACATTCAATTAAAATTTGTAAGATAAACTGTTTCTGATTTAATTAACTTTCTTTCAAACTTCTCTTTTTAATTAGCACCCATTTCTTTTAATATACAGGGGTTGGAAAGATTTTTAAAATAACTTTTACTGTTATAGGAGTCGTTGAACAATTTTTTATAGTTCTGGAGAATAATGTCCCATCTTTATTTCAACATAGTTTGATTAGTTGGAATTAGGTTTAGTGTTAGTTATTATTTGTAGTCGTAGAATTTGAGAGTAATTTAGGTTTAGGACAAAGTTGTAACGCACGCCTCTGGAAAATGAGCGGTGGGTATAACTCTCTCGTCGCTTTACTATAGTAGACACTAGACAGCCACATTTCGAATGAAGGCAAAATGCTGCCCGGTCTTTGATGTAACGCGAAATTGCGAAATAATTGCACGTGCCGCAAAAGCCCTGTGCGGTTCTACTGTCCGTCCGTTTGTCCAACATAAGAGCCTTTTCTAATTCAGCCCCTTTTAGTTTTAGGTATTTTCTAATTAATATTATGGATTCACTAAATAAATACCAATGTGTCGGATAAAATCTTTTTCTTATGCCTACCAGTGATCCGCGGAACATGGACCCGGTGCCTCAAGGGGCCCAGCACGCACACCAAAAAATATTTTTATTTTAATAGAGTCACATGTTCCAAATATATTAAATTACCTTACATCTTTCAAAATAATCAGACATCTATTATTTTAATAGAATATTAAATTGTCAGAACAATAGATGTATCTAACATATAGCCTTTTCAGCTTCTGATTTCAGTGCGCACTAACGTGCACTGAGTTCTCGTTTTGTTTTCATCATACTTATATGTTTCATTTTCTTCGTGGTAGAGTTTTCGGCTTGTCGTGAAATTGCACTCAGTTCGCAGTGAGTGCGCACTTTTGTGCACCGACTACAGGAGCAAGTGCACGAATAACAGTGCAAATAATGTGGCTTCTAAAAATAAAATCATATTGACAATTGCCAGAAAAACTTTAAGTTGTACATAAATATACAAATAAAAAAGTAAGAATGTAAACTCATGTAAGGATTTGAAATAAAATTATTTTCGTTTTAAGTTCAAAGATACTTTTCAGATACAAAGGAGTACTTCCTTGAAATTCGTAGATAATTTTGAAAAATGAGCCAAACCGAACAGAATGTCAGATTTGCACTCATTTATGGTCTCGTTTTCAACTTAAACTTGCATTAGAATAGTTAGGATCGAAACTGATTCCATGCATTTACGTCACACAGTGCACTGAGTATACACTGACACCGCGTAAGCTGAAAAAGCTAATATCAACTTTTGGTAAAAAAAAACAAATCAGTAAAAGCTGTTGACATAAACGTACAACATTGTCTTGGTTTCATGTTTATATTTTCATTTTTTTTTTAATTAAATTTTATTTAATAAAGTATTTTTTAAAGTGACCTTTTATGGGATCAGTAAAACTATTTTCTTATCTACATAGGGGCCCGGATTGACTATAATAGCTTATTCGTCGAATAAAAGGAAAATATCGCACCAAATATGACAGCATTTGTGTTACGGTTTCGATGCTATATTTTTCTCTTATTCGACGAATAAGCTATTCGAAGATTTATGTATTTTATACAAATTCCATACAGAAAGTTTTGAGCAAAAAGATCCTAAATTTCGAGTAAAATTATAACACAAATATACTACGAATATGTCAATTGCACTTGACACTGACATCTTTCAATCATAATTTGCTTAATATAGTAGCTGTTTCTAGCATAACTGGCTAATTTATGAAATTTAATTTCTTTATAATTTTATAACTATATTCAATTAATATATGAAGTATAAAATGCAGTCAAATCGTATAGAGAATACAATGTTCTTTAATATTTATAATAACATTAAATGTGAAACTTCCGGTTGACCAATTATAACCGAAATTATAATTTTTGGAATTGTAGTATTAAAGTTATAATTTTTTTTACTCACCCACTCACGCACACACACACACACACACACACACACACACACACACACACACACACACGCATACACAAACACACACACACACACACACAACCACACACACACACACACACACACACACACACACACACACACACACACACACACACACACACACACACACACAACCACACACACAACCACACACACAACCACACACACAACCACACACACAACCACACACACAACCACACACACAACCACACACACAACCACACACACACAACCACACACACACACACACGCGCACGCACACACGCGCGCACGCACACACACGCACACGCACACGCGCACACACACACGCATCATCGTAAGAATAGTAAAATCGTATTCTATGGACCTTAAAACGTACTGATTCATTAAAAACTCACCACCGAATTTTTTGACCAAAGACAATACCTTCCTTACCTACGGTATGACGGGAGATAAAAATATCAGTCATACAAACAGAATTAAAATGTGAAACCAAAAACCATATTATATTTAAGACCTTTGCTCGCCAACGATGTCACGTATTTTACACCTTTATTGTCAGGGAGTCGAATTAACTGGGGACGTTTCCGGTCGCACCCCTAGCGGGCTAGTCCGTTTATTCGTCCACTACCGTTACCGCTGAGGAATTCTCTTCACGCGGACATATCTAACCGATACCGGAACAGATGCTTTCTCACTCGCGCTCGTTTTCCGCCGATCAATAAAACTAATTTATCTCGCAAAAATAATTGAGAGGATCGCACCAACACTACTGTATCTCTTCACCAGGAATTTTTCTACCGAAGGGATTTATTTACGTCTTTAAATGAAATGTGATAAGAGGGAATAAATATATGGGAGCATTCTTTAATCCAATCGAAATGTAGAGCTTAAATCAACGAGGTGCAATTGCAGTTTATAGAGAATAATAGCTGGCTATTCAATGGAGATCTCGTTTAAAGGTTTAATTTATGTACTTGATAATATATGCAGATGTATTTAAATCTGAATAACTATCACAAAAGACTAAGGTTATATTTTGATAATTTAAAAATGCATTTTTACCTTTCGCCACCAAGGGTAAACTTGTTTTTACCTCCCGCTACCATTGGTAAGGGAGGTATAGAGAGCGTGCTAAAAATCGAGTCGGTGTTGAGATTTTGGCAAATGACCACGGTTTAAGGTCCCTAGAATCCAATTTTAATATTTTCACGATGATGTCTGTGTGTATGTGTGTATGTGTGTATGTGTGTATGTATGTATGTGTGTATGTGTGTATGTGTGTATGTGTGTATGTGTGTATGTGTGTATGTGTGTATGTGTGTATGTGTGTATGTGTGTATGTGTGTATGTGTGTATGTTTGTATGTGTGTATGTGTGTATGTGTGTATGTGTGTATGTGTGTATGTGTGTATGTTTGTATGTGTGTATGTGTGTATGTGTGTATGTGTGTGTATGTGTATATGTGCATGATTATATGTGTGGATCTTCCACTCTAACTCAAATACTATCATTCAGAAAATTTTGAAACCTTTATTTCAAACTTTTTCTGTAATGGAAAGAGAAAGAGCCTATTAGATTTTGGTGAAAATCGGATAACTGGAAATGGCACTTTATAGAACCTCAAAATAGTTTTTCTTTAAAAAATACCTTTAAATGTTATTTTTTCTAGATTAATGTTATTATAAAAATTAAAGATTATTAAATTTTCTACAGATTTGCATTAATACTTTTTCTATATATTTTATGGATAAATTTATAAAATTATGTATAATTTAAATCCCAGAGCCTACGCTTTAAACAAATAAAACACAGTTATTCAAATGTATGTAACTGACAGATAAATGTCACTATCATAGAACTAAACATTTCAAAATAATATTAGTAACGTTTTTTAAAAAAAGTAAATATGTAGGTATATGTATATAGATTAATAAAAATTAACTATTCACAAAATGTTTAAGCTAATTCTCATTTTTGGATTACTGACTACTATCCCAGTATTTAAAATTTAATCTTCATTTTATTATAGGTCCGGTGGCTCAATGGTTAGAGCAACGCCACATGTCATGAGTGCCCTCGGGGCTCTGGGTTCGAATCGCACTAAAGTATGTATGTGTGTGAATGTGAACCCAGTGTGTAATTAGGATTTAATCCTGTTCAGGGGTTTAAAAAAAAGGTCGTTACTTGGATTAGAATAGACCATATTTTAAGAAATAAAAAAGAAAATTAGAGTAAAATTTGCTAATCCAAAAATAAGGATTAACTTAATCTTAATTGCGACTCGGGCTGTAAATGGCGGGAGGTATTGTGTTGGCCACACCAGATTTTTTTTATCAGGTTTAGCAAAGAATCGTATATATAACACTTTTATGTTTAGCTGTAGCTTATACCAATAGGTAATAAATTTAAACCTAGAGGTTTTGGGTATTAATCCTTAAATTAGTTGGTATAAGATCTGTCAAGCATATAGACATAACTTAAATTCAGTTTAAGAACCAAGCGTTCACGCACTTAGTATGTAAGTAACAATTGTTGCTCACTCCTCAAAAAATATCAACTTTGTTGACAAATGAGAGCGTAAATGTCTATTTTTTCACAGTACTCGTAAAAAAAAAGTTTTGTTTTTCCTTAACTTCAATATTGAGTTCTTGAGCTTATTATATTGTTCCATTTCAGTTTGTGCAATATTGTATTTCTTTTGTGTAAGTTTTATATTTATCGTAATGTCCAAAAACTGCCAAAAAGAGTTAGCTATTATTCATTACAAGACCTATCGTTTACATATATCCTTTGTACTATTCATCTTGTGAATTGATTTATTAAATAAGAATCCGGTAGACCAATACTTGGTTTCATATTTAAAGGCAAATTTTATAACTTCGTGACTTCCTGGAATTTGCTGTCATAGAGCATAAATAACAATGTTTTGATTTGTTTTATTTATTTTTAATCTGCTGATGTCGCAATATTTAAAATCAACGATCTGAATTCAAAATGCGACGATGTCTAAAATTTATATCCCTAACTTGAATACAGCGAATTTATCACGTTTTCTTTGGTGAAGTTTAAATCTAAAAAGTTACCAGATAAAAAAAGTTTCTATCCTTTCGAATTCCATTTCTGAAAAAAATGTAATTCCAACAGTGACGTAGCTTCATGTAAAAAGTTGTAAAAAAGAAATTGGATAGCGAATAATTACGGGTGGTCGTTAATTTTTCGTATTATTCACTCTTGGAATTTTATGATTTATTTAATACTCTAACATTTTTTTCAAAGCACTCATTTGTACGTAGTTACGTACATATGTTTACATTTAACAAATACAAATTTGAAAATATAGAATGTATGTATACCTTAAAAAAAATTTTAAAAATTCATATTATAATGTTGCTAATGTTTTTCTTTCTTTTCAGGTGAGTCTACTGAAATCATGTAGTCTTTCTTTTTCTGTTGGTGAGTTTTGTTTTCATAAATATTAAAATAATACTGACTTGCATGAATTTATACTTATTATTGATTTTTTAAAATATTGTTTAAAAAAACATAATTAAATTTGTCACAATCTTATCATGGAACTTTTTTACATATAATTCCTTACTAAGAAAGCAATTTATAATAACAAATTCGTATATTGTTTATAAAATAAATTGATAAAAGGAGAAAATAAATCTTTGGAAGATATAAACTTAGACGTTTATCACAGTTAAAATGACCGGACCACATTATTCAGTATTGTTTATGCTCTGTTCCATTTAAGCCATTCAGTAGATGGTACTGGCAACAGTGCAAATCTGAAGTAGCGGAAATTACATTGGGTAAACCTGTCTCTTTTCTCTAATTTCAGCCAATCAGAGATGTCAAAACTTTTCCCTATGCTCCACAATACTGAATAGCTTAAATGGAACAAGGTATAGAACTTTGTATCAGGATGATCACGCGGGAATGAAACAGCAAAAATTATCTTCGTTAGTAATAAAATTAACGACCTTTTTTTTCAAATAAGGGCCACTTTTACATTCATTAGATAATACCAGGTATAAAATTGGAAATTGTATTTTACAAACCTCGGATAAACCTCAGATAAAATAAACACCAGTATTTCTTATCCCATGGAAATCGGTCGTATAAACCTTTGATAACTTTATCCCTGCGGTTCTTATGGATACCACGTAAACACAAACGATGTTTTGTTATTCATACATTTGACAGTTGTCAACCAAGTATTTCATAATCACTGTCACTGTCAGAATCAAAAATAATATTTATATCATCTAACACCGTGAAAAATACAAATTAGAAGGCAGAAATAATAACAATATTGAAGAAAAATAGTCTAACAAGAAAATAATTTTATTGTGCTAATACCAACCTAAAGTGATTTAATGTAATTCCTGGTATAACTATCTGACAGATAAAAATGCATTGTAAAAGACAGTCTTGTTTATCGAAGGTATAATTGCTAGGATAAAGTTATACCTCCGATAGCTATAACATAGTTTATCCATCAATTGTAAAAGTGGGCCTAACAAAATTAATCCGGTGAATACTTTCTTGTCGTGCTCATATCACTTGATATCTGACGTGGCCAACACCACACCTCCCGCCATTTAATTTTATTAATTTAAATACATAGGTACTTACATATTTATTCACGCTGGAAACTATATTTAGTTCTTTTCTTTATAACTATTGTTCAATATACTATTTTCTTTTCAAATCGTTACCACTATTAATTTGAAATGATTAGTATTTTGACAGTGACAGTTATCTGATAGTTATATACATTTGAGATCTGGACCGTGTAATCAAGGAGTTTTGTTCGAAGCGAAGGCTCCGGGATTTAAATTATATATATATATATATATATATATATATATATATATATATATATATATATTATTTTATAAGTTTAGCCATAAAATATATAGAAACAGTATTAATACAAACCTGTAGAAAATTTAATAATCTTTAATTTTCGTAATAACGTAAATTACGAAAAAATAATGTTTAAGGGTATTTTTCGAAGAAACACTATTTTGAGCTTCAAGTAAAGTGCCATTTCCGGTTATTTGATTTACACCAAAATCTAATGGCTTATTTGCATATTAGAATAAGGTAGAAATACAAGGTTTCAAAATGTCTAGGTGGTATAAGTTGATGGACAAGAAATAGTTCCTTCCAGGATTTACGATAACGTCAGGTACAGCGAGGCAAAGTGATGTGCACTGTCTTAGCGTGTTCCTGCCTCACAAAGTTAGCATCACTCTTTAACATGCGGTATTTCTCTCCATAATATCATGAATCAATTTCTCAAAGTTACAAAATAGTTCTCCAAAACAATGATTTAAGTACAACCTAAAATTGACCGCGTATAATGGCATAATTTGAATCGATAACATTGGGAATTTGTGAGGTGACTTCTGGTTACCATCCTCAGCGCTGCTTATAATCAACATTACAAAAATATGCAAATAAAATACAAATTGCTGCCTGTAAATCTGTGATGAACATATTTATTTATTTATGAATTGACAGTTTTGTATGAAATTGAGAGGTTTTCAAATATATATTAAAAATTAAACGAATACTGTAAATTCCTTAATAATCATTTAGATTTATGGACATTATTTAAACTTTGAAACTTTTTTCATTCATATTTAAAATAATCGAGTTATTAAAAAAGAACAGACCGATGAAGCACCGTCTATAAATTAATTTATCTGAAAAAATCATCTATGAACAAAAAAATCTGATGTGGCCAACACCAAACCACCCGCTATTTAATTTTTATTAATTTGAATATACATACTTACATATTTACTTATTGCGGAAACTGTATTAAGATCCATTCCCTATAACTATGGTTCTATTTACTATTTTCTTTTTAAAACGTTGCTATTATTAATTTGAAATGATTAGGTCTTTGACAGTGGCATTTATCTGTCAGTTACGTACATTTGAGATATGAACTGTGTAACCAAGGAGTTTTGCTTGTTTAAAGCGTAGCCCCCGGGATTAATATTATAGATAATTTTATGTACATACTTACCTATTTAGTTATTGCGGAAACTGTATTAAGATCCATTCAATATAACTATGGTTCTGTTTACAATTTTTTTTAAAACGTTACTGTTATTAATTTGAAATGATTAGGTCTTTGACAGTGGCATTTATCTGTCAGTTACGTTCATTTGAGATATGAACTGTGTAGCCAAGGAGTTTTGCTTGTTTAAAGCGTAGGCTCCGGGATTAAAATTATAGATAATTATAATTATATAGGTGACGCCTGGTAAACGCCCGCACGGTACAAATATGTCATCATCATTACCGATATCTGCGAACAAAGCAGATTGGCACACTCAGCAATGGGTAATATGCCGTGATGATATATTTATTTTATTTTATTTATTTATAAATTTACCCATAAAATATATAGAAAAAGTATTAATGCAAATCTGTAGAAAATTGAAAAATCTTTTTTAAAATCACACAAATCTTGAAAAAATAACATTTAAAGGTACTTTTTGAAGAAAATCTATTTTGAGCTTCAAGTAAAGTGTCATTTCCGGCTATCTGATATACACCATAATCTAATGGAAATACAAGGTTTCAAAATTTTCTGAATGACAGTATTTGAGTTAAAGTGGAGGATACACACACACGCACACACACACACATACACACACACACACACACACACACACACATATATATACATATATATATATATATATATATATATATATATATATATATATATATATATATATATATATATATATATATATTACAGATCATCGTGAAAATGCTAAAATTGGATTCTAGGGACCTTAAAACGTCCTCTTTTACCAAAATCTTGATATGCGATTTTTAGCACGATCCCTATACCTCCCTTACCAAGGGTATCGGGAGGTAAAAATAATAAAAATTCACATACTTGATTTTTTCATTCAATATATTCATATTTCAAACGTCCGCCTTTTTATATTTTTATAATATAACATACTATTTGTTTACTACCTTTCAATTATAGCAAATTTGGTGTACTTTTCAAAAATATTAAAAAATTTGGATTTTCCATTTGAAATGAACCGAAAGTAATAGAACGCTACATGATACATCTTACTGCTCAAATTGTCTATACTAAATTAATTAAGCCCCGGTAATCCGGTATTTTCATTTTCATCCCTGGTTAAACAGTCTGTTAACTATTAATTTACA